>CM053035.1:181163585-181258585 GCA_028564925.1 Lithobates sylvaticus | reverse complement strand
TTTTATTTTTATTTTTTTTTTTTTAATTATTTTGTTTTTTATTTTATTTTTTTTTATTTATTTGTTTTTTTTTTTTTTTATTTATATTTTTTTTTTTTTAATTTTTTTATTTTTTATATATTAAAATTATGATTTTTTTTCAGGCGGCGCTTTCCCTTTTGGGTGGAAGTTATGCTGAGAGTTATACTCCCACACTCTCTATGGCAGGACGAACTGGAAGTTATAAATCTCTGTTAAAGGACATGCTGGGAGTCGTAGTCCCCCCCCCCCCGTGCAGGACATGCTGGGAGTCGTAGTCGCCCCCCCCCCCCGTGCAGGACATGCTGGGAGTCGTAGTCGTCCCCCCCGTGCTGGGACATGCTGGGAGCTGGGAGTCGTAGTCGCCCCCCCCCCCCTTTTGTGCAGGACATGCTGGGAGTCGTAGTCGTCGTCCACCCCCCCCCCCCGTGCAGGACATGCTGGGAGTCGTAGTCCCCCCCCCCCCCCCCCGTGCAGGACATGCTGGGAGTCGTAGCCCCCCCCCCCCGTGCAGGACATGCTGGGAGTCGTAGTCCCCCCCCCCGTGCAGGACATGCTGGGAGTCGTAGTCCCCCCCCCCCCCCCCCCGTGCAGGACATGCTGGGAGTCGTAGTCCCCCCCCCCCCCCCCCCGTGCAGGACATGCTGGGAGTCGTAGTCCCCCCCCCCGTGCAGGACATGCTGGGAGTCGTAGTCCCCCCCCCCCTGTGCAGGACATGCTGGGAGTCGTAGTCCCCCCCCCCCCTGTGCAGGACATGCTGGGAGTCGTAGTCCCCCCCCCCCTGTGCAGGACATGCTGGGAGTCGTAGTCCCCCCCCCCTGTGCAGGACATGCTGGGAGTCGTAGTCCCCCCCCCCCTGTGCAGGACATGCTGGGAGTCGTAGTCCCCCCCCCCCCTGTGCAGGACATGCTGGGAGTCGTAGTCCCCCCCCCCCCCCTGTGCAGGACATGCTGGGAGTCGTAGTCCCCCCCCCTGTGCAGGACATGCTGGGAGTCGTAGTCCCCCCCCCCTGTGCAGGACATGCTGGGAGTCGTAGTCCCCCCCCCCTGTGCAGGACATGCTGGGAGTCGTAGTCCCCCCCCCCTGTGCAGGACATGCTGGGAGTCGTAGTCCCCCCCCCCCTGTGCAGGACATGCTGGGAGTCGTAGTCCCCCCCCCCCTGTGCAGGACATGCTGGGAGTCGTAGTCCCCCCCCCTGTGCAGGACATGCTGGGAGTCGTAGTCCCCCCCCCTGTGCAGGACATGCTGGGAGTCGTAGTCCCCCCCCCCCTGTGCAGGACATGCTGGGAGTCGTAGTCCCCCCCCCTGTGCAGGACATGCTGGGAGTCGTAGTCCCCCCCCCCCTGTGCAGGACATGCTGGGAGTCGTAGTCCCCCCCCCTGTGCAGGACATGCTGGGAGTCGTGGTCCCCCCCTGTGTACAGGGCATGCTGGGAGTCGTGGTCCCCCCTGTGTACAGGGCATGCTGGGAGTCGTGGTCCCCCCTGTGTACAGGACATGCTGGGAGTCGTGGTCCAGCCTGTGTACAGGACATGCTGGGAGTCGTGGTCCAGCCTGTGTACAGGACATGCTGGGAGTCGTGGTCCAGCCTGTGTACAGGACATGCTGGGAGTCGTGGTCCAGCCTGTGTACAGGACATGCTGGGAGTCGTGGTCCAGCCTGTGTACAGGACATGCTGGGAGTCGTGGTCCAGCCTGTGTACAGGACATGCTGGGAGTCGTGGTCCAGCCTGTGTACAGGACATGCTGGGAGTCGTGGTCCAGCCTGTGTACAGGACATGCTGGGAGTCGTGGTCCCCCCTGTGTACAGGACATGCTGGGAGTCGTGGTCCCCCCTGTGTACAGGACATGCTGGGAGTCGTGGTCCCCCCTGTGTACAGGACATGCTGGGAGTCGTGGTCCCCCGTGTACAGGGCATGCTGGGAGTCGTGGTCACCCCTGTGTACAGGGCATGCTGGGAGTCGTGGTCCCCCCTGTGTACAGGGCATGCTGGGAGTCGTGGTCCCCCCTGTGTACAGGGCATGCTGGGAGTCGTGGTCCCCCCTGTGTACAGGGCATGCTGGGAGTCGTGGTCCCCCCTGTGTACAGGGCATGCTGGGAGTCGTGGTCCCCCCTGTGTACAGGACATGCTGGGAGTCGTGGTCCAGCCTGTGTACAGGACATGCTGGGAGTCGTGGTCCCCTCGTGTGCAGGACATGCTGGGAGTCGTGGTCCAGCCTGTGTACAGGACATGCTGGGAGTCGTGGTCCCCTCGTGTGCAGGACATGTTGGGAGTTCTAATAGTTCTCTTACCTCCTCCCCTCTTCGGTGCTCCGTCCTCTCCTTCGCCGCTTCATTCTTCCCGGTACCGGCTTCCGCTCAGCCTGCCGGAAGTGGCACTCCGGAAACAAACAAGTCACACGATAGAAACACTTCCGGATCCCGGCATGGGGCGGGGGGAGGGATCTGGGCAACAACTCTCCCCTCCTCCCACCATGATGTGTGAAGCCGCAGAGCCCGTGCAGTCCTGCTGTATACACTCTACAGTCTATATTATCTATGAATACCAGCCATGTGATCGGAGCACACTGTCCGCTGTGATAAGCAAGTGATTAGTACTTCTGCCTTGCAGCATTGAGGATCCCTAATTCAAATCCCAACCAGAACACTGGTCCGAAAAAGAGAAAATATCCAGTGAGCGGCAGTTGTGTGGAGGGAAATGTCTTGTTGGTGTCATTTATTTTTTTTTTGACACCTTGAAACCGGCATTTAAAACACCCATTTAGCCGCGTATGCATGTCGCGTTTAGCAGGGTTTTACCGCGTTTGCGTCTAGAAGCACTTAGTTAAGATAACATCATAAGACCCTCCCCAAGATCGATAAAACAGAGACCAGAGGGAGTAGGAGCAGCTGAGAGAGCAGCAGTGTACTTGTACTTAGCGTGTCACCTGCCACGAGTTGTGGATTGTTCACTTGCCACAAGTTGTGGATTGTCCACTTGCCACGTCACCTGCCACGAGTTGTGGATTGTCCACTTGCCACGTCACCTGCCACGAGTTGTGGATTGTCCACTTGCCACGTCACCTGCCACGAGTTGTGGATTGTCCACTTGCCACGTCACCTGCCAAGAGTGGTGGATTGTCCACTTGCCACGTCACCTGCCACGAGTTGTGGATTGTCCACTTGCCACGTCACCTGCCACGAGTTGTGGACTGTTCACTTGCCACGTCACCTGCCACAAGTTGTGGATTGTCCACCTGCCACGAGTTGTGGACTGTTCACTTGCCACGTCACCTGCCACGAGTTGTGGATTGTCCACTTGCCACGTCACCTGCCACGAGTTGTGGACTGTTCACTTGCCACGTCACCTGCCACAAGTTGTGGATTGTCCACCTGCCACGAGTTGTGGACTGTTCACTTGCCACGTCACCTGCCACGAGTTGCGGTATATAACTGGTCTATGGATCATTGCAAGCCATTACAATTTTTAAAATATTTATTTTTAATGGTTTTTCATCATTTGCCATCATTTTTGAGATTTTTTATGTAAAAAAAAAAAAAAAAAAAATAGGGCACCTTTAACCTCCTTGTGCCCACTATACGTCATATGACGTCCTCTACTTCCCAGGGGTATCATTCAGATCATTAATTCATCATTCAGATATTGCCGTTTTCAGCTGGCGATTCCCTGCACCATAAGAACGATCATAGCGGCTGTTCCGCCGCTTGATCGTTCTTGCCGCCCTCCAGTGCTTCTACTGACTCACCGCTTCCATCGGTGAGTCGGGCACAGGATCTGCCGGGCCCCCGGATGATGATCATAGAGATTTCCGGCGGACCAGATGGTCGCCGGAGTCTCTATGATCGTTCGGAGGCCGGGCGCGATGTTATGACGTCACGCCCGGCCTCTGCATTCAAATAACGGCGGCGCCTCGGCTGGGAAGCGGTGATCGTTTTTTGTTTTTTGATTTTAGGCTTCCCCGCCTAGAGGTGAGATGTGGGGGTCTTATTGACCCCAATCTCACTGTAAATAGGTCCGATCAGGTAATATTCCTATTACAAGGGATGTTTACATTCCTTGTAATGGGAATAAAAGTAATCAAATTTTTTTTTTTTTTTTTAAAGTGTCAAACAAAAAAAAAAAACAAAAAGTAAAATTAACAATAAAAAAAAAATAAAAAAATTTAAAGCGCCCTGTCCCCGTGAGCTCGTACGCAGAAGCGAACGCATACGTTAGTCCCGCCCACATATGAAAACAGTGTTCAAACCACACATGTGAAGTATCACTGCGAACGTTAAAGCGAGAGCAATAATTCTAGCCCTAGACCTCCTCTGTAACTCAAAACATGTAACCAGTAATACATTTTAAAGCGTTGCCTATGGGGATTTTTAAATACCAAAGTTTGGCGCCATTCCACAAGCGCGTGCAATTTTGAAGCGCGACATGTTGGGTATTTATTTACTCAGCGTATCTTCATCTTTCACATTATGCAAAAAAATTGGGCTAACTTTACTGTTTTTTTTTTTTTTTAAAGCATTAAACTGTTTTTTTTCTGAAAAAAACGCGTTCGAAAAATTGCTGCGCAAATACCGTGCGAGATAAAAAGTTGCAACGACCGCCATTGTATTCTCTAGGGTCTTTGCTAAAAAAACATATATAATGTTTGGGGGTTCTATGCAATTTTCTAGCAAAAATTTTTGGAATTTTACATGTAGGAGAGAAATGTCAGAATTGGCCTGGATGCAAGGTGGTTAGAAAAACGCTTATAATTGAAAACGCAGCTAAACGCCGGTACCGCGTTTGGCATCTGAAACGTGTGAATTTTCGGCGTCTGAACCCATTTTTTTGCTTTCAAAGAAAAGCTGTTAAACGCAACTGCCTAAAAACGGCAATAAACGAGACTGTGTACATGGTCACATAGGATAACATTGAATGAGTTGAAAAAAGCGTCCAACTGCCTCTGAACGCACGTTCAGCAGTGTCCCGTGTACAGGGGGGCCTAAGAACAGGAAACTGAGGCTACAATTCGCACAGCTCACCAAAATTTGACAATAGAAGATTGGAAAAACGTTGCCTGGTCTGATGGAGTATCGATTTCAGTTTAGATATTCAGATGGTCGGGTCAGAAATTGGTGTTAACCAGGGCTTTTTTTTCAGCTGGAACGTGGGGGGAGGGGGGGGGGGGGGCGCAGTTCCGGCACCTCCTGCACTGAATGTATGTATGCAATGGCATGGGGTGCTGGGGGCTGGGAGATCTATTGTTGATGGGAGGAATCTACTGTTGAGGCAAGGGTCTATTGTTGTTGGCTGCTGGTGGATCTATTGTTGCGGGGGGCCAATTGTTGCTGGGAGGGATCTACTGATGAGAGAGGGGTTTATTGTTGGCAGCTGGAGGGTCTATTGATGCTGGCTGCTGGGGGATCTATTGTTGCGGGGGGCCAATTGTTGCTGGGAGGAATCTACTGATGAGAGAGGGGTTTATTGTTGGCAGCTGGAGGGTCTATTGATGCTGGCTGCTGGGGGATCTATTGTTGCGGGGGGCCAATTGTTGCTGGGAGGAATCTACTGATGAGAGAGGGGTTTATTGTTGGCAGCTGGAGGGTCTATTGATGCTGGCTGCTGGGGATCTATTGTTGCGGGGGGGGGAATTGTTGCTGGGAGGGATTTACTGATGACAGAGGGGTTTATTGTTGCTGGCTGCTGGAGGGTCTATTGATGCTGGCTGCTAGGAGATCTGTTGTTGCTGACAGGGGTCTACTGTTGCTGGGGTGGATCTTTTGTTACTGGAGGGTCATTTTGTTGCGGAGGGGGTCTATTGTTGAAAGGGAGGATCTATTGTTGAAAGAAGGGTGTATATCTTAATGCTTATTAATAAAATCTATACAAATTACTTAGCCCCACAAAATGATACTTGGTTATGTATTCTCTAAAAAAGGCCGTACAGAAGGTGGGTAGAGGATGGAACCAAGGGACCGTGCTCAGAGGTGGGTAGGGGGCAAAGACAAGGGGTGCCTTGAAAAGGGGCGTTCTTGAACCTATTCTCTGAAGAAAAAAGCCCTGGTGTAAACAATATGAAAGCATGGATCCATCCTGCTTGTATTAACGGCTCAGGCTGGTGGTGGTGTAATGGTGTGGGGGGATATTGTCTTGGCACACTTTGGGTTTCTTAGTACCAATTGCGCATCGGTTAACCACCACCACCTTCCTGAGTATTGTTGGTGACCGTGTCCATCCCTTTATGACTACAGTGTACTCATCTTCTGATGGCTCCTTCCAGCAGGATAATGCACAATGTCACAAAGCTCCAATCATCTCACCACTGGACAATGAGGTTTCTGTACTCCAATGGCCTCCACACTCACCAGATCTCATCCAATAGAGACACTCACCAGATCTCATCCAATGGAGCACCTTTGGGATGTGGTGGAACAGGAAATTTGCATCATGGATGTGCAGCCAACAAATCTGCAGCAACTGCGTGATGCTATCATGTCTATATGGACCAAAATCTCTGAGGAATGTCTCCAACACCTTGTTGAATGTGTAACACCAAGAATGAAGGCATAATGAGGGTCCAACCCAGTTCTAGCAAGGTGTACCTAATAAAGTGGTCAGTGAGTGTATATATATATATATATATATATATATATATATATATATATATACACACACACACACACACACACACAATTTTGTGAGCCCATAATCATTAAAGTACAAAATGATCTGTGCAGACAAATCCATGACCAAAAACCATAATGTCCAAAACAAGTCTCCATAAGGTTTGCAAAATATCATCCAATTGGGAAGTGCTCCTAAACACCACCACAAGAGACTGCTAAGGGTATATTATTGCTCACCTTAAACATGGGCCCTCATTACAGGTGCCAAAGCAGCAAAATAAACTGTGCTATGTTGAGAAGAGGGGGGGGGGGAGCTTGTGAAGAGGGGACGAGCTGTGCAAAGGGGCGGAAGAGGGGACGAGCTGTGCAAAGGGGCGGAAGAGGGGAGAAGAAGGGACGAGCTGTGCAAAGGGGCGGAAGAGGGGAGAAGAAGGGAGGATGCAAAGGGGGGGAAGAAGGGACGAGCTGTGCAAAGGGGGGGAAGAAGGGACGAGCTGTGCAAAGGGGGGGGGAAGAAGGGACGAGCTGTGCAAAGGGGGGGGAAGAAGGGACAAGCTGTGCAAAGGGGGGGGGAAGAAGGGACGAGCTGTGCAAAGGGGGGGGGAAGAAGGGACGAGCTGTGCAAAGGGGGGGGGGGAAGAAGGGACGAGCTGTGCAAAGGGGGGGGGGGGAAAGGGAAGGGGGGGGAAGAAGGGACGAGCTGTGCAAAGGGGGGGGAAGAAGGGACGAGCTGTGCAAAGGGGGGGGAAGAAGGGACGAGCTGTGCAAAGGGGGGGGAAGAAGGGACGAGCTGTGCAAAGGGGGGGGAAGAAGGGACGAGCTGTGCAAAGGGGGGGAAGAAGGGACGAGCTGTGCAAAGGGGGGGGAAGAAGGGACGAGCTGTGCAAAGGGGGGGGAAGAAGGGACGAGCTGTGCAAAGGGGGGGGAAGAAGGGACGAGCTGTGCAAAGGGGGGGGAAGAAGGGACGAGCTGTGCAAAGGGGGGGGAAGAAGGGACGAGCTGTGCAAAGGGGGGGAAAGAAGGGACGAGCTGTGCAAAGGGGGGGGAAGAAGGGACGAGCTGTGCAAAGGGGGGGAAGAAGGGACGAGCTGTGCAAAGGGGGGGGAAGAAGGGACGAGCTGTGCAAAGGGGGGGAAGAAGGGACGAGCTGTGCAAAGGGGGGGAAAGAAGGGACGAGCTGTGCAAAGGGGGGGAAGAAGGGACGAGCTGTGCAAAGGGGGGGAAGAAGGGACGAGCTGTGCAAAGGGGGGGAAGAAGGGACGAGCTGTGCAAAGGGGGGGAAGAAGGGACGAGCTGTGCAAAGGGGAGGAAGAAGGGACGAGCTGTGCAAAGGGGGGGAAGAAGGGACGAGCTGTGCCAAGGGGGGGAAGAAGGGACGAGCTGTGCAAAGGGGGGGAAGAAGGGACGAGCTGGGGGGTGCAGCGGTAAGCAATAGATTGTTATTTAATGGGGGGATTAGTTGAATAATGGGGGGTTTTTGCTTGGGGGAGGAGAGTAAAAATGTGCTGGGGACAGCATACAGAATCCAAAGAGTACTGTACGGCATGCAAGGTGCAGTGGTCAGGATTTTGTAACATATGGTACCTCCTGAATGCTGGTCTCTGGACAATGGGTTTTCTGTTACATATTCCTGAGCCCCGAACTTTGTATGCTGGGGTGCACGTTACATACCCTTTACCACTGCACTCTGTATGCTGGGCTCTATATATATAGCATAATCCTCACCACTCAGTAAGCTTTGAGTTCAGCAGACAGGAGCATGCAAATTACACCACAGCATATAGAAGTTAAGCAGACAGGAGCATGTAATATACAGCACAAGTGACAGAGTGCAATGGTCAGGAGTCCCTCAAATTCAACCCCCGCCCCATCCCATTGCTGCTCCGCCCACAAAGCTGAACTATTGATTCTCAGAGATCTGTGAATAAATATACTACAAGTCATGTCCCTCACCAAGGCAAACTTATAGTTCTCAATGGAATGCTGGAGGAGGAGTTTGCAGCAGCCTGCCATTGCATCCGTGATCCACTTATTGCAGATGCAATGCTTTGCAGGCTCCTGTGAAACAAATACAAAATCTTTTTTTTCTTTTTTTTTGTGAACTTAGCCTTTAAAGTTGTTGTAAACTCTGGGGGGTAAAAAATAAATAAAAATAAAAACAACCTGAAAGAAAAAGGAATAATGAGCTACTAGCTCATTATGAAATACCTTACCTTAGAATAAAGCTGTTGACGGGCGACATGTCTCCAGAATGAGAGAGCCGGTGCCGTGATTGGCCAGAGCCGTGATGACATGATGGCGCATGCGTGCGGGAGCAATCAGTCACAGCACAGCAGCTGAAGAAACGACACGAACGAGACGTTTCTTCAGTGCGCATTGTGCCAATGATGTCGGCCAGAGGCGTTGCTAGGTCTACAAAAGATCTGGGCCTAGAGCACATAGCAGCGTAGTAAAGAAAGTCATATGCTTGGGCTGGCATACACATGTATATAATATATGTGTATGTCTGTGTGTGTATATATCCCCAGAGAGTCCCCCTTACATCAGGGTCCCCATCAAGCCTCCTCCTTACATCAGGGTTCCCAGAGAGCCCCCCTTACATTAGGGTCCCCAGAGAGCCTCCCCCTTAAAATCAAGGTCCCCAGAGAGCCTCCCCCTTAAAATCAGGGTCCCCAGAGAGCCTCCACCCTGCATCAGGGTCCCCAGAGAGCCAACCCACCCCTTGGGGACCACTGCAGAGACTCAGGGCTATGGGCCTCAGTTTTGGGGCTATAGCCCCAAAAGCCACCCCCTAGCGACGCCACTGATGTATACATGCGGATACACTGAATATCTCCTAAATTGTGCAAGTTTAGGAGAAATTCACGGTACCTACAGGTAAGTCTTATTATAGGCTTAGCTGTAGGCAAAATTGGTTATAAACGGTTTACAAGCACTTTTAGGCCCCTTTCACACTGGGGCGTTTTTCAGGCGGTACAGCGCTAAAAATAGCGCCTGTATACCGCCTGAAAAAATCTGGCCCCTTTAACTCCAGTGTGAAAGCCGGCGGGCTTTCACACTGGAGCGGTGCGCTAGCAGGACGGTCAAAAAAGTCCTGCTAGAAGCATCTTTGGAGCGGTATAGGAGCGGTGTGTTCACCGCTCCTATACCGCTCCTTCCCATTGATTAGAATGGGACACCACGGTGATACCGCGGCAATACCACCGCAAAGCGCCGCTACGGCTGCGCTCTGCGGGGGTCTTTAACCCTTTTTCGGCCGCTCGCGGGGGGTAAAACCGCACCGAGAGCGGCCGAAAACCGCGGCTAAAACAACGCTAAATATAGCGCTGCTTTACCGTCACCGCGGCTCCCCGCCCCAGTGTGAAAGGGGCCTAAGGGTGTGCCAGATGCACACACAGTGCCTGTGATCATTCTGTCATTAGACAGCGCAGATCACAAGCACAGAGGCTGTCAAGTGATTACATTTCAGAGTCCTACCCTTGTTCAAAATAGTTTAAATAGAAGCAAAACTAAACTTTAAAAAAATAAAATAAAAATGAAAGTGAAAGAAATAAGCGCTAGCTAATCTTGGAACCCATGACCATTCCTACAAGAGGAGGCACCTCTAATCATTACACTACAGACACACCCATTACAACATACTGTAAACATTTGTATGTAGCGGTATTCTTCAGTCTCTGTTCACACTGGGGTGCTTACATCATGCCTCGGAGAAAGAAGAACCAAACAGGGGAGTGAGGGAGATAGTTATGACGAGTAGGTATGCAAGGAAGCCACAGTATTTTTTTCTGCGCTCTGCAGGGCAGTGTGCGCACACAAAACTAAACACCAGGCGCAGTAAAAATAAAAAAAGAAGTGAGTGCACAAAAAAGTTCTCAAGGTGTACACACAGTCTTCCTCCGAGAAAGGACGGCATCCCTGAACTCCCCAAAATGTCCTACTGGCCAAAACCAGGTGGAATCCATTCTCCGGGGACCTACCGAAGCAAGTTGCTCCCAAATACAAGGTTGGAGCACCCCTGAAGGGAGACACCATGGCTGGGGGGGGGGGGGGGAGACACCATGGCTGGGGGGGGGGGGGGAAGAGACACCATGGCTGGGGGGGGGGGAAGAGACACCATGGCTGGGGGGGGGGAGAGACACCATGGCTGGGGGGGGGGGAGACACCATGGCTGGGGGGGGGGGAGAGACACCATGGCTGGGGGGGGGGGGAGAGACACCATGGCTGGGGGGGGAGAGAGAGACACCATGGCTGGGGGGGGAGAGAGAGACACCATGGCTGGGGGGGGGGGGAGAGACACCATGGCTGGGGGGGGGAGAGACACCATGGCTGGGGGGGGGAGAGACACCATGGCTGGGGGGGGGGAGACACCATGGCTGGGGGGGGGAGACACCATGGCTGGGGGGGGGGGGGAGAGACACCATGGCTGGGGGGGGAGAGACACCATGGCTGGGGAGGGGAGAGACACCATGGCTGGGGGGGGGGGGGTGAGACACCATGGCTGGGGGGGGGGACCATGGCCAGGGGGGGGGAGACACCATGGCCTGGGGGGGGAAGACACCATGGCCTGGGGGGGGGGAAGACACCATGGCCTGGGGGGGGAAGACACCATGGCCTGGGGGGGGGAAGACACCATGGCCTGGGGGGGGGGAGAGACACCATGGCTGGGGGGGGGAGAGACACCATGGCTGGGGGGGGGGGGGGGAGACACCATGGCTGGGGGGGGGGGAGACACCATGGCCTGGGGGGGGAAGACACCATGGCCTGGGGGGGGAAGACACCATGGCCTGGGGGGGGAAGACACCATGGCCTGGGGGGGGGGGGGGGAAGACACCATGGCCTGGGGGGGGGGAAGACACCATGGCCTGGGGGGGGGGGACACCATGGCCTGGGGGGGGGGGGGGAAGACACCATGGCCTGGGGGGGGAAGACACCATGGCCTGGGGGGGGAAGACACCATGGCCTGGGGGGGGAAGACACCATGGCCTGGGGGGGGAAGACACCATGGCCTGGGGGGGGGGGGGGGGAAGACACCATGGCCTGGGGGGGGGGAAGACACCATGGCCTGGGGGGGGGGGGACACCATGGCCTGGGGGGGGGGGGACACCATGGCCAGGGGGGGGGGAAGACACCATGGCCGGGGGGGGGGGGGGGAGACACCATGGCCGGGGGGGGGTGGTCCCCCCCCCCCCCCAAGACCTTCAGGGTAAGTCTGGGAACCTACATCCTGCTAATCAAAGAAGAGTAAAGTACTATGTACAGAAAAAAAAATACTTACTGTATATACTCGAGTATAAGGCGAGTTTTTCAGCACATTTTTTTGTGCTGATAATGCCCCCCCCCAGGCTTATACTCGAGTCAAGCACTTTTCAGCAGCAGAGAATGACATTTTCCGACCCGACTTTGGGGCCCCGTATTTCGGGGATAGGGGGGTTGCTAGTACTAAGTGGCCCCGAGATACTGGGCCCCAAAGTCAATTCGGAAAATGTCATTCTCTGCTGCAGAAAAGTGCTTGACATTTTTCCGAACCAACTTTGGGGCCCGTATCTTGGGGCTACTTGATGATAGGAACCCCATCTCCACTCAGCGCCACTGAGTTTGCACACCAAATTTGGAGTTCCTAGCACCAAGTGGCCCCAAGATACAGGGCCCCAAAGTCGGTCAACTGTGTCCATCTGCAGTGATGTCATTTCAGGACCCTTTGGGTCCAGAGACCCCATATTTTGGCTGCAGCTAGGGGGCATTTAGGGGGGGGGGGGGAGACACCATGGCTGGGGGGGGGGGGGGGGAAGAGACCATGGCTGGGGGGGGGGAAGAGACACCATGGCTGGGGGGGGGAGAGACACCATGGCTGGGGGGGGGGGGAGAGACACCATGGCTGGGGGGGGGGGAGAGACACCATGGCTGGGGGGGGGGGGGAGAGACACCATGGCTGGGGGGGGGGGGGGAGAGACACCATGGCTGGGGGGGGAGAGAGAGACACCATGGCTGGGGGGGGAGAGAGAGACACCATGGCTGGGGGGGGGGGAGAGACACCATGGCTGGGGGGGGGGGAGAGACACCATGGCTGGGGGGGGGAGAGACACCATGGGGGGGGGGGGGGGGGGAGACACCATGGCTGGGGGGGGGGAGACACCATGGCTGGGGGGGGGGGAGAGACACCATGGCTGGGGGGGGAGAGACACCATGGCTGGGGAGGGGAGAGACACCATGGCTGGGGGGGGGGGGTGAGACACCATGGCTGGGGGGGGGACCATGGCCAGGGGGGGGGGGGAGACACCATGGCCTGGGGGGGGGAAGACACCATGGCCTGGGGGGGGGGGAGACACCATGGCCTGGGGGGGGGGAAGACACCATGGCCTGGGGGGGGGGAAGACACCATGGCCTGGGGGGGGGAGAGAGACACCATGGCTGGGGGGGGGGAGAGACACCATGGCTGGGGGGGGGGAGGGGACACCATGGCTGGGGGGGGGGGGGAGACACCATGGCTGGGGGGGGGGGAGAGACACCATGGCTGGGGGGGGGAGAGACACCATGGCTGGGGAGGGGAGAGACACCCATGGACAGAGACACCATGGCTGGGGGGGGGGGGGGGGTGAGACACCATGGCTGGGGGGGGGACCATGGCCAGGGGGGGGGGGAGACACCATGGCCTGGGGGGGGGGAAGACACCATGGCCTGGGGGGGGGGGAAGACACCATGGCCTGGCCTGGGGGGGGGAAGACACCATGGCCTGGGGGGGGGGGGAAGACACCATGGCCTGGGGGGGGGGAAGACACCATGGCCTGGGGGGGGAAGACACCATGGCCTGGGGGGGGGGGAAGACACCATGGCCTGGGGGGGGCCTGGGGGGGGGGGGATGGCCGGGGGGGGGGGGGGAGACACCATGGCCGGGGGGGGGTGGTCCCCCCCCCCCCAAGACCTTCAGGGTAAGTCTGGGAACCTACATCCTGCTAATCACATGGGGGGGGGGGGGAAGACACCATGGCCTGGGGGGGGGGGGGAAGACACCATGGCCTGGGGGGGGGAGACACCATGGCCTGGGGGGGGGGAGACACCATGGGGGGGGGGGGCCAGGGGGGGGGAAGACACCATGGCCGGGGGGGGGGGGGGAGACACCATGGCCGGGGGGGGGGGGGGGGGCCGGGGGGGGGTGGTCCCCCCCCCCCCCCCCAAGACCTTCAGGGTAAGTCTGGGAACCTACATCCTGCTAATCAAAGAAGAGTAAAGTACTATGTACAGAAAAAAAAAATACTTACTGTATATACTCGAGTATAAGGCGAGTTTTTCAGCACATTTTTTTGTGCTGATAATGCCCCCCCCCAGGCTTATACTCGAGTCAAGCACTTTTCAGCAGCAGAGAATGACATTTTCCGACCCGACTTTGGGGCCCCGTATTTCGGGGATAGGGGGGTTGCTAGTACTAAGTGGCCCCGAGATACTGGGCCCCAAAGTCAATTCGGAAAATGTCATTCTCTGCTGCAGAAAAGTGCTTGACATTTTCCGAACCAACTTTGGGGCCCCGTATCTTGGGGCTACTTGATGATAGGAACCCCATCTCCACTCAGCGCCACTGAGTTTGCACACCAAATTTGGAGTTCCTAGCACCAAGTGGCCCCAAGATACAGGGCCCCAAAGTCGGTCAACTGTGTCCATCTGCAGTGATGTCATTTCAGGACCCTTTGGGTCCAGAGACCCCATATTTTGGCTGCAGCTAGGGGGCATTTAGGAACCCTTCAATACCAAGTTTTAAGTTTGGGGGACCTATGGCTGCAAATGGGCACAGTGAGGCTGCAAATGGGCATTGTTGACCCTCTTTTCCACTTACAGTAGCTGCGCTTAGCTCACCCTAAGCTTATACTCGAGTCAATAAGTTTTCCCAGTTTTTCTGTGGTAAAATTAGGTTCCTGGGCTTATATTCGGGTCGGCCTATACTAGAGTATGTACGGTAATGGTTTAAGGGCTGGTTCACACCACAGTATCTGTGTTTTGCAGATGCATTCCAAAATGCACGTTTTTGATGCATTCGGTGCATTTTTGCCTCTTTTTTTTCCCCTTCATCTCAATTTTGTGTTCTGGTTAAGTGTTTTGCCACGTTGCAGGTGTGTTCTATACAAAAAAAAAAATGCAATTTGTTTTATTTTTATTTTGCTTGCACTCGCACTACACTGGTGTGAACTAGGGCCATTGGAATACATGGAAAACATTTATTTACAGAATTTTTTTTTTTTTTTAATGTGAACACCTTACACCCTTCCCCCACTTCCACATTATATACCTTCAGCGATCCTGAGCTGTCAGCGCCAACGTAGCTGGTGCAGCAGTTCTGGGATTTTAAATCTGTGCATCGCTTCCGTGACAAACGGGAACGATTCACTGTAATGGCGCTGACCATCAATCTGATCCATCCCGGGAAGCACTGCACAGATAAGAGCGGGGATTTCAAATCCCAGGAGGGCTGATCCAGCTGCGTGGGTGCCGGCAGCTCAGGCTCTCCGGAGGCAAGTACAGCAGGGGGTGGGGGAGGGTGTATTGTGTTAGTTTACCTTTACATGTTTTCTATGAAGGTGAATTAACACTTTAAGCAAAGAGGCAGAAGAGGTCCTTCAATTTAAAGTGTTTGTTACCCCAACATTTCATATTCCTGATAGGTGCCTGCTGTACCATTTACTTTTATGAGAAAGTCTCCTGTTCTCTTTGTATTGCTTCCTTCCTTTTCCAGAGGAAATGTGACCCAAAAAAAAAAAAGGAAAAAAGTAGGGCTATGGAAATTAAAGATTAAGTCCTCGATTAATCGTTACATTTTTTGATAGATCACAATTCTTTTGATCAGTACTCACCTATCCACCGGCTTCTGAGTCTTCAGGAAGTTCTGTCGGAGATCCGGTGACGCCATGGACATCGACGCCACCGGACTCCTCCCCCTTCCCCAAGTGCCTCCGTCTGCTAACGAAGGGAAGGGGGGGAGGAGTCCGGTGACTTTGAAGTTCTGATTGAACGCACTGCGTACAGGGGAGGAGCTACGCATGATGGCACCCGCTGCTGCCCTACGGAACTAACACGATTGTCGGCTTTACATGCTGTGTTTTTATCATCTTTATGTGAGTAGTTTGTGTTTGAACACAAAAATGAAATCTTATACTTAAGCGGTGAGCACTTAGATCTTTTCTTTCTACCCATGACCTGGCGTCCTTGCTGAGATCTAAGGAGATGGGAGAGAAGTTTATGGTCCGTGTTAACCCTTTTGATACCCGCTGGCATGACCACCTGTTTGCACAGGGGTCCATGCCATAAGGTGAGAGGGATTAGTTAGACCGGAGGTGGAGGGATTGTCACGCTACTGTGGAAAAAAATATTATTCACGTCAGTGCTAATTTGAATTTAAAACATATTTGTGTGAAGTTAAGTCATGGATTGTGGAAACTAACTAGTGTCGGGTGATTGTATATAGTGTATACCACATTTACCACTGACTGATGCAGAGTTGCAATGCAAGGAGATCAGCTAAAAGTAGTTGGATCTGTATGTGCGTTGTAATTAATCGAAATTAGTCGGAAAAAAAAAAAAACGATTAATCGAACACAAAAGTTTTAATCAGTAACAGCCCTAGAAAAAAGGTATGTATAATGTTTTTTTTATATCTTGATTTGCCTTTAATTTCTGTTTTACAAGGTGGTCGCTTACAATCACTTTAAGACACTAGCAAAAACCCAAGGATTCATGCAGCAGGGTGGGGTTATAGTGGGGGGCACCCATAGGCGTATCCTCGAAAGCTTTGTCAGTGTCCAATCACCCGAAGGTACAAGCCTATAATCCAGGGTCGATGAACACTTTGCCGGTGTCCTGTACCGCTCAATAATACTAAACCTTTACATTACTTACTGTGACAGGAGTGACTTTGGGTCGGGGGTTTGTGGAACTCAGCTTGCCCTGGAGAGTTCTGGAGGCTCCTTGTCCAGCTTCCCCAGACCTTCTTATGTGTAAATCACCCTGTGTCTCTAGGGCACAGGATGAATGAGACCCCCATTACAATCTGTGCTAGTCAGATTCAATGCAGAATATATGTAAAGACTATTCTTAGTTTGTTGATGAACTCAAGATATTAATTGATGATATTAGCATCTAACACGTGTGAAGCTCAGTGACAACAAGTCTGACCTGTAGTGAAATCCTGATGGGCACAGAGTCCCATCGGCTGCTTAAAGGGATTAGTTAATTAGCTCATGTTAATTTGTTACAGGTGTATTGTTAGAGTAAAATGAGCAGGAGGGGGTCTCCTCTTCTGCTGTATATAAATACTTGTCAGTTTGGTTCTAATAAAAACAGTCCATGTTGAGCAGCTAAGCAAGTGTCATCTTGTTTAGTGCTTGGGAGCAGTTGGAATATCTGAGATCTATATCCAGACTGAGAGGAAGTGGTATATGACGAAAGCACTCAAGAGGAGTGTGGGAGCGTTTCGTCACACTTACCATCTTAAAAGTCAGCCATCAAAACCAAGTAGTAGCAATAAAATTCCCTCCTCCCCCAGTCATCAGTGGTCAGCAGCATTTAAAACTCACCCCCACCACTGCTGGGCAATGGCATTTTGAGTTCTGCCGACATTTTGTTAATTTTATTTTTTAAAGTCAGCAGCTACAAATACTGCAGCTGCTGAATTTTAAAATATGGACACTCACCTGTCCAGGGCGCCTGCGGTCTCCTCACCCAAAGCCGATCTGTTTCTCGGCTTTCAAGTGGAGGTGCCGCCATTTTCGGTAAGGGAATCAGGAAGTGAAATATACAAAACTTATACCGCGCTGTCCAAAAGTGCAAGGATAGCAGCCAGCACAGCAGTGATTCAAAATGCAGAGATAAATACATTAAAGTAAAGTGCAACGCTAAAATATGAGAACAAATCTTATAAAAAAATTACAATAATAAATAAATGTCCGTAAGTGAAAATATGGGGACCAATGTAGATCCTAATAGTGATAAACCAAAAAGTAGTCCAGTGAATTGAAAAAAATAAAAAAACAATCCAAGTGTATCGAAACAATAATATATCAGACTGTAAGTGTCACATAATTAGTGAAAATGGATAGAAGATCCACCACCCAAGTCACCAATCGCTTACCGTAACGATTGAACTCCGATAGGTGAACACCTAATGAGTCAACCAGGCTTTTGTGAGGTACCAGGGACGGTTCAGGCTCACAGCAAAGGCTTAATCTGCAGGGGGTGTTCAGACCAGTGGATATCAGCAGATAGGACAATATATAGGGCAGACAGCCCAACCATTAGATATGGAAAGAAAAAGGAGGGCACATAGCGCAATTCCGTATGGAATGAATGAAATTTAATCAGAAAATATAAAGGTTACACTCACATTTCCAACAATAAAAACAGCGCTTGTAAGACAGTAACAGTGGAATCAGCTAGACTTACCAACGCGTTTCGCCTCAACAGGCATCATCTGGGGTCAGGTGATGCCAGTTGAGGCGAAACGCGTTGAGAGTCTAGCTGATTTCGCTGTTACGGTCTCACAAGCGCTGTTTTTATCGTCGGAAATGTGAGAGTAACCTTTATATTTTCTGATTAAATTTCATTCATTCCATACGGAATTACGATATGTGCCCTCCTTTTTCTTTCCATATCTAATGGTTGGGCTGTTTGCCCTATACATTGTCCTATCTGCTGATATCCACTGGAGATTGAGCCATTTCTGTGAGCCTCAACCATCCCACGGGCTTAACCACTTAAGGACCGCCTCATGCATATATACGTCGGCAGAATGGCACGGCTGAGCACAGCCATGGGTGGCGCGCGACCCAGTCCTGAGCTCCGTGATCGCGGGACCCCGCGGACCCGATCGTCGCCAGTGTCCCACGATCGGGTCACAGAGCTATAGAACGGGGAGAGGTAAGTGTATACGAACCTCTCCCCGTGCTTCCTAGTGAGGCTGTCACTGATCGTCTGTTCCGTCATAGGGAAAAGACGATCAGTGATGTCACACGCCAAGCCACGCCCCCTACAGTAAAAAACACATAGGTCACACTTAACCCCTACACTGCCCCTAGTGGTTAACCCCTTTACTGCCAGTGACATTTTTACAGTAATCAATGCATTTTTAATAGCACTGATCGCTGTATTAATGCCAATGGTCCCAAAAAATGTGTCAAAATTGTCCATCGTGTCCGCCATAATGTCGCAGTCACAATAAAAATCGCTGATCGCCGCCATTACTAGTAAAAAAAAAAAAAATAATAAATAAAAATGCCATAAAACTATCCCCTATTTTGTAGACACTATAACTTTTGCGCAAACCAATCAATAAATGCTTATTGCGATTTTTTTCCCCAGAAATATGTAGAAGAATACGTATCGGCCTAAACTGAGGGGAAAAAATTTTTTTATAAATTTTTTAGGGATATTTATTATAGCAAAAAGTTAAAAATATTGCATTTTTTTCTAAATTGTCGCTCTATTTTTGTTTATAGCGCAAAAAATAAAAACCGCAGAGGTGATGAAATACCACCAAAAGAAAGCTCTATTTGTGGGGGGGGGGGGGGGGGGGGGGGGGGGGAACGCCAATTTTGTTTTGGAGCCACGTCGCACGACCGCGCAATTGTCAATTAAAGCGACGCAGTGCCGAATCGCAAAAAGTGCTCTGGTAAGGAAGGGGTAAAATCCTCCGGGGCTGAAGTGGTTAAACGCTAAAGCGCCGATAAAATGAGCGGCGCTTTAGCGCTAACGCACGACCGGCCCCATTGTGAAAGGGGTCTTATGACAGTGTGATCACAGGCTGTGTGTGTGTAAACGACGCTCCAAAAATAAAACACTCACCTTCCCGGCATTTTTCTACAAAACTTCCATAGTAAAGGAGGTTAAAGAATATAGCAGGATTTTAGCACTCGGTTTTACACCTACTTTAAAATATTTTTTACATTTTTGTGCAGCTGGGTATATCGCCCATTACTGGCTGTACTGTTCACCATCAAGAAGAAACAAAGAATCCAACTCTCATGTTTGTCTTTTGTTTTATTTGAGAACAGGACGCGGTATTTCTGGTCCTAGAATGAAAGACATCTGGTGAGGTCCATCTTCACAGTATCTTGCACTTTGGGTTAGAGCTCAAAGGCCGGCGATTATGCTCAAATATAAACAGGACTGTAAGAAATTAGATTTAAAAAAAAAAAAAAAAAAAAAGAAAACCCCACAAAACGTATTTATAGTCTCTGAAAGAAAACGCAAGGAACTGAAAATAAATAATTAGATAATCGGGGCTGGGGCTCTTCAGGGGGATTAAATTAGAGGCTTCTTATAGAATTCTTAAAATTGAGCTTGTAACATCTCTGTCAATTTCTTTAAAAAAAAAAAAATGAAGGCAGAGTGAATCTGCATTAAAAACACAAAGTACAAAGCATAAAGAAAATACAGGTGAGATTCCAGTATAATCCGAGGAACAATAATAGCACAATATGTACTTCAGCCTCGACGGGAGCGACCTTCCTATAGGGCCAATATGGCCATAGCATTGTCGGCCCTGCCGATGGTTTCCTTAACCTGCAGAGCGGAAAGGGGTGCCGCTGCTGTCCAATAAGGAATCAGGGAGAGCCGCTGCTGTCCAATCAGGAATGACTCTCTTCTCCATCTAAGAAGCCACTGCTATTACTTTGTGCAACACACAGAGAACCAGAAAGTCAATGGAATGAAACAAGCCATGCCTGATGACCATTTACAAGCAGTTCTACCAAATCTCTGGGGAAACTCCAGAAACGAATGCCCTGTGCCGGGTGCCGCTTACAGTCACACATACAAAATGTTCAGAGCAGAGGTGGGTTACACAATATTGCCGTCACTCTGGTGGTTGATTCAGGACAACCCAGAATTGATGCCATCAGTCCAACGTCGCTGAGTAGGCTATGAACACACAAGGGTCACTATCCCGGTCTCACGGTTTGGAAATATGCACCTCGTTGCTTCCGTTCATGTTGGTGGCAATAATGTACTGCGCTGTCTGTGGAGGATTAGGGTCGGTCTGCTCAAGCTGTTCTGAGTTGGTGGAGACTTCTTCTGTCAAACTGCCATTCTTCTTCATCTCCACATCGCCCTGGCTCTCCGATATGACATAATGTGTCTGAGGGGGATACAGAGAAATTACATAAACACATGGGGTAGTTGGATATACACTACACGACCAAAAGTACGTAGACCTTCAGGCATCTCAAGTGATTCTAAATGTACATGTTTTTTAAAATAACAAACATGTTATACTTACCTGCTCTGTGCAGTGGTTTTGCACAGATCAGCCCTGATCCTCCTCTTCTCGGGTCCACCATCAGTGCTCCTGGCCCCTTCCCCTCTGCCAAGTGCCCCCATAGCAAGCTGCTTGCTATGGGGACACTTGTGCAGCCCCTGCTCCCTCATCACTGGCTTTGATGAAGCCAACGGCTCCTGCTGCTGTCTCTGTGGCAATGAGAAAAGAAAGGACAAAGAAAGCCTCTGCTCTCGTGCACATCGCTGGACTGAGATCGGGCTCAGGTAAGTATAAGGGGATGGGAGGGACCTGCAAGAAAAAAGTTTTTTCTACCTTAATGCATAGAATTCATTAAGGTAAAAACACCTTCTGCCTTTAGAACCACTTTAATTAGATACCATACAAAAGACATTTTAAAGCACTGTGCACATTGAACTGCGTGGTAATAGTTTGGAGAACACCCTTTTCTGTTCCAGCAGGACTCTGTCCCTGTGTAGAAAGACATGGTTTGACCAGTTTGGTGTAGAGGAACTCAAATGAGTTGCAGTGCCCTGACCTCATACTGAACACTTTGGGGAATGAAATGGGACATCAATTCCGAGCAAGGTCTTCTCATCCAACATCAGCACCTAACCTCAAAAAAGGTTCCCGCAGACAACTCCAAAACCTGTGGGGTGCCATAACAAAACTCTTCTGGGAAGGCTTTCCATAAGATTTTGGAGGGGGCAACTCCACATTAAGGCCTATGGCTTTGGAATGAGGTGTCCAACAGGATCATATAGGTGTGATGGCCAGGTGTCCACAAACTTTTTTTCCCATATAGTATGAAAGCTACAACTCTTACCTGTATTGCTTTCACTTGACCACTAGTGACCGGAGCAACAGGAGTGCCCACAGTTGCCTCTGTGATGACATATTGCCCCTGCGGTAACATCATTTGGATCTCAGACGCTGCAGAAAAACAGGAGATGGCGATGAGACAAGAATTTAACCAGCGCAACACCAATGTGTTACAAACCCCCTTCCTGTCCAGGCCATTTTTTAGTTTCTAGTGCATTGACAGTTTACCTGACAATTATTCAATCATGAAACACTGTGCCCATATGGATTTTAATTATTATTATTTTTTTTTTAGACAGATAGAGCTTTCTTTTGGGGTATTTAAGTATTCATTTTTTTTTACTATATAAAACAAAAAAAACACAAACTTTATTTTTTATTTATTTTTTTAAATGGGACTTTTGGTTTACCTGTAAAATCCTTTTCTTGGAATAAATCATAGGACACAGGGAACCTTCACATTCATTACAACAGGGCTATGCTTCCACCTTCAAGTAATTAAACATTGGACCAAAAAAGAAAGGTAATCCCCTTCCTAGGCATAACCCCTCCCCCATCTTTGCAAGACTTCAGTTTTTGCATTAAAAAAAAAAAAGAATAGTTGGATTAACCCCCCTGGCGGTATTCCCGAGTCTGGCTCGGGGGGGAACTTTAGTACCATAAGCGGTAACCCCGAGCCGAGCTCGCATTGCAGGATACAGGGGAAGTTACTTACCTTGTCCCCTGGATCCTGCGATGTCTCCCGGCTGTGTGTGCGAGCCGTCCGCTCGATTCACACAGTGCCGAGTGCCGCTGGTCTCCGTTCCCTGCGACGTTACGATGCACGGGAGCGGAGATCGGCGCCAAATTCAAAAAAGTTAAAAACACACAGTACACATACAGTACTGTATAAAAAAAAATACACATCCCCTTTGTCCCTAGTGGTCTGCCGAGTGGCCTGCATGTCATTTTATATAATAAATAAAAAAATTTCTGCCTGGAAACTGGAGATTGTCCATAGCAACCAAAAAGTGTCCCTTTATGTCAAAAGTGGTTTTAGACCATCTAGAAAACAGACATAATAAATTAGAATCACAATTCATCATCAAACACTAAATCTAATGACAGCGACAATTCTGCAACTGAGCAAATTTCAGTGTTTTTGATTTGATTACATTATTGAATAATTTTTATAGTTATTTATTATATTATAATTTATGATCTTGTGTTTCAAACTTTATCATACCCAGGATGTCTACTAGACTCTGGTTTGGACAGATTTAAGTGAGTTATTCATAAGAATTGCAGGCCTACAATATAAAACGCCAAATTTCCATGCAAAATAATTGTACCGCTTTTGGTACAAAATTCCAGCCAGAATCATACCGCCAGGGAGGTTAAGGGAGTGCCCCAACTATACAAGGAATGGCGGTTCTATCCACTACTTTAATGGGTAAAGTGTCACCAGAAACCAGATAAAAAAAATAAAAAAAAAATCACTAAAAAAATAAAATAAAACCAGTGCCTCCCCTGGCCCTCCGACATCAAACCCACACTTGTTCCACGGCCCCCCTGTCCAGATAAGAGCCAGCCATCCACCTTCCCTCCCGACTACCCAATTTTTGTGATGAGACTGCACAGATATGACCTTTACCTAAATCACTAGCAAAAAAACTGGAGCCTTGCCTAGATGGGAGGAGTTATGCCAAGGAGGGGATTTCCTGACTTTTTGCAAATGTCAATAACCCAAAGGTGCAGTATAACTATCATAATAAATATGAAAGATGTCCTGTGCCCTGGGATGTACAATACAGAAAAACTGCTTCTGCTACTCACCAACTTACCAAATAGTCTTTCTTCATAAATTTAGACCAAAAAGCAGGGGGGGTGTCATACTTGTGTGTACAGACAGGAAAGGTGTGTATGTGTGTAATACTCACATGTGTTGTAGACATTCTGTATGAAGAATACTTACACACAGTCAGCATTTACATATGTTACTGCGACAACCAACACATTTCTGTAACCTCTGTGATGGCCTTTTTCCCCAACCCCAATAAGAGCTGTACCCTTTTTGTGTGTGGAAAGTAGCAATCATTACTTCTAGACCTTTGCAGTAATTTTGAGAGATTGTCACATCAATGTCTTTATAACCACTTAATTATGAAGCTAAAAAGTCTACATTTCCAAATATCATTAGTGATGCTCATAAAGGGCATGCTGCTTACCATAGAATAGAACACAGACGTCAGTCAGTGTGATAAAGAACGAAGGACTAGCATTGGTTACATTTGTGATAGCCGTGATTGGTTCACAGCGATCACAAAGCACAGAGCTACACTAATTAGCTCTTTGAATTTTTCCTAGGATCCGCTCTAATGTCTAATGACAGCACAATCAGAGGCATTGTGAGTGCTGTAAAGTTCGGGGGACCAGCTAGACCGCAGGACACAGGCTTTTAGTTCAAAAGGAGGTTTTATTAAACTTAAACAGCTTCACAGCAGCAAAACAAAAGAAAAAGGTTTCAGTCTCACCGACTATCAAAGTCCCAAATTGCTATCGCAATCAAACACAGTCCTGGGGTGCTGTCGCAGGTGACTTCATCTGCTAGGAGGCCTCCAGGCCGAACGCTGCTGTTGACTTTGGTTGCTGCAAATCAAGCCAAACACAAACCACTATCTCCTCTGCACTCCTCCACCCATCTGCAACTTCCTGTCTTGTTTTTAAACCCACCTCCTCTGACAGGTGAGTTAACCCTTTTTGTTCCCTTAAAGGGATCACAGACCAAACAGAGGGGAAACATAGCGTTCTTCCAGGACCCAGCCACTGCGTCCTGTACATATCCCCCCCCTGTGCCCCAACGCCAAGGAGGTGGAGGCAACCGTGGAGCTCAAACAATGGACTCGGGAGAGGGCATCTGCATTTTGATGCAGTCTCCCGGGCCTATGCTCCACTACAAATTTAAATTCCTGGAGTGCCAGGAACCACCGGGTAACCCTGGCATTAGTCCCTTTACCTTGTCTCAGCCATGTTAAAGGGGCATGGTCAGAAATCAGCCTAAACTTCCTCCCCAAGAGGTAATATCTGAGGGATTCCAGAGCCCACTTAATGGCCAGACACTCTCGTTCAATTATAGCGTAGTTTTTCTCCGCTGGTGTTAACTTCCTACTGAGGAAGACTACTGGGTGCTCCTCGCCATGAATAACCTGTGACAAAACTGCTCCCAATCCTACATCGGAAGCATCAGTCTGTACAACAAACTCTTTTGAAAAATTGGGTGCTACTAGGACAGGGTGTTGGCACAGTGCCGACTTGAGCTCCAAAAAAGCTTTCTCAGCGTCTGCATTCCACTCCACCATGACCGATTTCCGACCCTTAGTCAGATCGGTCAATGGAGCTGCCAACGTGGCAAAGTTGGGTACAAACCTCCTGTAGTATCCCACCATACCCAGGAATGCACGTACCTGTTTTTTTGTGAGGGGGCGGGGCCAATTCTGTACAGCCTCTACCTTGTTGACCTGAGGTTTTACTACCCCTCTACCCACAACATAGCCCAGGTATTTCACCTCCTCCATTCCCAAAGCACACTTTTCCGGGTTTATTGTAAACCCCTCCTTCCAAAGAGAGTCCAGTACTGCCTGGACTTTGGGCAAGTGTGACTCCCAGTCTCTGCTAAAAATGACTATGTCATCCAAGTATACTGAGGCATACTCCCGATGAGGACGTAAAATTCTATCCATTGCCCTCTGAAATGTGGCTGGAGCAGTTTGCAATCCAAAAGGCATTCTCTTGTACTGAAAACTTCCCTCTGGGGTAGAAAAAGCAGTTTTCTCTCTAGCAGCCTTAGTCAACGGGATTTGCCAATACCCCTTGGTAAGGTCTAATGTAGTGATATACCTGGCTGGACCTAGTCTCTCAATAAGCTCATCTACCCGGGGCATGGGGTAGGCATCAAACCGTGAAACTTCATTTAGTTTCCGGAAATCATTGCAGAATCGCAGAGTCCCGTTGGGCTTCGGTACCAACACAATCGGGCTTGACCACTCACTCTGTGATTCCTCAATAATCTCCAGGTCCAACATCTTCTTCACTTCCTCTGAAACAGCCTTCCTTTGGGCCTCTGGAATGCGGTAAGGCCGGACAAAAACTTTGACTCCTGGTTCCGTGACAATATCATGCTCTATGACACTAGTGAGCCCTGGCAAGTCTGAAAATTTCTCTTTATTTCTCTGCAAGAACTCCTTTGCCTGCTGACTTTGGACTCTAGACAGGGTATTTGCTACTTGGACACTCTCCACCCCAACCCTAGGCTCCAGTCTTGCACCAGCCAGGGAGGTCACCGGTTCCCTGTCTGTCCAGGGCTTTAACAAGTTTACATGATATATCTGATAGGGTTTCCTCTTACCTGGTTGGTGGACTCTATAATTTACCTCTCCCACTTTTTCTACAACTTCAAAGGGGCCTTGCCACCTGGCCAAGAATTTACTTTCCACAGTGGGGATCAACACCGCTACTCGATCCCCCACTTGGAAGTTCCTTATTCTAGCAGCCCTATTATAGACCCGTCGTTGAGCCTCCTGGGCTTTTTTCAAATGTTCTTTGACTAGAGGCATCACAGTTCGGATCCTCTCCTGCATTTGGGAAACGTATTCAAGAACACTCTTATGCTGAATAGGTTCACTTTCCCATTCCTCTTTAACAAAATCCAGTAGTCCGCGAGGTCTCCGCCCATATACCAACTCAAAGGGCGAAAACCCAGTGGAGGCCTGGGGCACTTCCCGGATAGCAAATAGGAGAGCGGGTAACAGGCAGTCCCAGTCTTTCCCATCCCTTTGTACAACCCGCTTGAGCATAGACTTAAGGGTCTTATTAAAGCGCTCTACCAACCCATCCGTTTGTGGATGGTAGACCGATGTGCGCAGCTGTTTAATCCGGAACAGCTTGCACACATCAGCCATAACCCTCGACATAAACGGGGTGCCCTGGTCCGTGAGTATTTCCTTGGGAAAACCAGTCCGTGTAAACAACTGGAATAATTCCCGAGCAATAGCCTTAGAAGAGGTATTCCGCAGAGGTAGCGCTTCAGGATACCGGGTGGCATAGTCAAGGATCACCAGTATGTAAGAGTGACCTCGAGCTGACTTTACCAAAGGACCCACTATATCCATGGCTATTCTCTCGAATGGGACCTCAATTATGGGCAGAGGGACCAAAGGGCTCCGGAAGTGGGTCACCGGCGCGGTCAACTGACAGGTGGGACAAGAGGCACAGTATCTTCTTACCTCTGCTTTCAGACCTGGCCAGTAAAACCGGTCGGTGATCCGTGCCTCCGTCTTTTCAACTCCCAGGTGTCCCCCTAAAACATCATCATGGGCCAGGTCCAGGACCTTGCGTCTATACTGTTGGGGTACCAATAATTGTTCTACCACATTTTCTCTCACTTTGGTAACCCGATAAAGCAATTCATTATATATGGCAAAGTGGGGCCACCGCTCATTCGCACCTGGCTCTTGGGGTACCCCATTTAATACTACAACTTGTTCCCGTGCACGGGCCAAAGTGGGGTCCTGCATCTGGGCAGTACCAAATGTCCCCTGGGGAACACCCAAATCCGGCAGGGCAGGGGTAGAGGCCACTTCCTCATCCTCTTCACCCAGCATTACCTGAAGTGGGGAAGGTTCCCCCTCCTCAGTGTTCAGGTAGGTCTGCGAACCACACATTTTGACACCCTTCACAGTATCAGCACTACTTTCATCACCATTAACCCAATCATTAGCATTTGTATCAACTGGATCCACATTAGGTTCATTTGGCATCTCAGGGTTATTACCCTCAACCATAGGAACAGAGGAACTAGTTTCTCCCCAGTCTTGGGATCGTTCAGATAGTTCTCCTTGTCCCCACAGTTTTTCAAAAAATGGACAGTCTCGTCCTATGATAACATCATGTATCAAGTTCTTTACCACCCCCACCTCTTGAGTACCAGTGCCATATGCTGTGGAGATGGACACCGAGATGAGAGGGTACTCTCTAGTGTCCCCGTGAATGCATACAACCCGTAAAGTTTTGCTTACCGGACCGATCTTCCCAAGTACTCTAGGATGAACAAGGGTTACCATGCTTCCGGAGTCCAGCAAAGCCCAGGCAGGGAGGTGGTTCACTTGGACTACACACTCAAATTTCTCTTCTCCGCGGTCAAGGTGTGTGGTACATGCTCTATGAGCATAAAAAGACCCCCTCCGAAGAACCCCGCATTCCATGGGCTCCTCTTGCAGTGGGCAGTGGGCCCGGTATGGCCCCAGGAATGACACCGCCAACATTGTACATCCCCTCCTCTCCGAACAGGAACAGATCGCTGAGGAGGTACTGGGAGTGACTCTTGACCTTCCGGGGTGTTGATTCCAGGGCTCCGGGGGACATCCTTTCGAAGGGCGGCAGTCGATCGAATAGGCCGTGGCAGACTGGGCCCTTGGCGCTTGGTAGGGCCAAGCAGATCCTCCACCACTGTATATCGCTCTACCATCTCGACAAGGAGGTTCACTGTTTTGGGGTCTCCATGGCTGACCCACTGTTGAAGGTCGTCTGGCAGTGACCTTAGGTATCGGTCCAGGACGACCCGCTCCACGATTTGGGGGCCCGACAACACTTCGGGCTGCAGCCATTTTTTTACCAGTTGCACCAGGTCATGCATTTGAGACCGTGGTGGACGATCTGGACAATACTTCCATTGGTGCACTCGTTGGGCCCGAACGGCCGTAGTCACCCCCAAACGAGCCAGTATTTCTGCCTTTAGTTTTTGATAGTCTTTAGCGTCCTCTGGTGGCAGGTCGAAGTAGGCTTTTTGAGGATCTCCGGTGAGAAAAGGGGCAATCAGGCCGGCCCACTGGTCCTGGGGCCACCCTTCTCTCTCTGCCGTCCTCTCAAATGTAGCAAGAAATGCCTCTACATCATCACTCAGGGACAATTTCTGCAAAAAATGGCTTGCCCTCACGGTCACCTGGTTGCCAGGGGCAACAGCCGCTTGCTCACGACCCTGAGACAACTGCTGTACTACTTCTTTTAAGGCAGTCACCTGAGCCTGCATAACCCCTTGCTGGGTTGCTTGCTGTGCTGCCAACTGAGCCACCAACAGGCGAGTATTTTCTTGCTGTACCTCCAGCTGAGTTGCTAAGCGCTGATTAGCTTCCTCATGGCGGGTCTGCGCTTGTATATTAGCCAGGGACAGTTGTTTAATTAGTTCCTCCATTGCTTCAGCTTTCAGGGTTTGGGCAGCTTTAACCCAGGACATAAATTCACTGTACTGTCCCTTTAAATGTCAGTTTTAAATTCAAATGCAAAAGCCAGCAAAAAAAAAAAAAAAAACACGCCTGTTACTCTGTCCTGCCCGCATCCGAGCACCACTTGTAAAGTTCGGGGGACCAGCTAGACCGCAGGACACAGGCTTTTAGTTCAAAAGGAGGTTTTATTAAACTTAAACAGCTTCACAGCAGCAAAACAAAAGAAAAAGGTTTCAGTCTCACCGACTATCAAAGTCCCAAATTGCTATCGCAATCAAACACAGTCCTGGGGTGCTGTCGCAGGTGACTTCATCTGCTAGGAGGCCTCCAGGCCGAACGCTGCTGTTGACTTTGGTTGCTGCAAATCAAGCCAAACACAAACCACTATCTCCTCTGCACTCCTCCACCCATCTGCAACTTCCTGTCTTGTTTTTAAACCCACCTCCTCTGACAGGTGAGTTAACCCTTTTTGTTCCCTTAAAGGGATCACAGACCAAACAGAGGGGAAACATAGCGTTCTTCCAGGACCCAGCCACTGCGTCCTGTACAGTGCGCACACACACACACACACACACACTGTACAAACGGGAAAATTTATAGATGTCCACTTAGAACAAGCTTAGACATAGTTCTGTTCTTTTTGCATTTGTGTTTGAAATGGCAATAAAAAGTAATATAACGAGAATAAACTGTCCCAAGCTGCAGACCAACTACAATGGTCGGTCAGGAGGTGGTTAAAGCGGAGTTCCACCCAAAAATGGAACTTCCAATTTTGGGGGCCCCCCCCCCCCCCCCCCCTCTGGTGTCACATTTGGCACCTTTCAGGGGGGAGGGAGGGGGGAGCAGATACCTGTCTAATACTTTTTTGGTGATCAATTCTAGTTTCTGTTGTGCAAATGTTGAAATAGGTTCTCTAAATGCACTTGTAGAATTTTGTTTAATCAGTTTTGTTAAGTGGAAAGATATACACTTGCTATAATCATTTGATCAGGGGCAGCAAGTACCTGTTCAAGTATCTTACCGGGAATGCAGCATTCCCTATGACCTTTACTGGCTCCCTGTAATCAGATCCACAACCCTGTGCACACTTCTGGGAAAGGCATAGGGGCTGATTTACTAAAGGCAAATAGACTGTGCACTCTGCAAGTGCAATTGCTCCAGAGCTTAGTAAATGAGGGAGAGCTCTGATGACTTCCATCATCCAATCATGCAGGGCCGGATTCCCTACAAGGCCACGAGGCCAGGCCTCGGGGCGGCAGTGGTGACAGGGGCGGCCCGTGCTACTCACCCTGATGACGGCTTTGCAAAGTGCAGAGTTCCTGATCTAGCCAGCAGTTAGGGGGCGGGGCTGGGAGCTCCACTGACACGCTGACTCTGCCCCATGTAGCCTGTATGCTCAGAAAAGAACGGCTGTAGCTAGAGCAGTGATCGGAGTGGGCGCGTCAGTGGAGCTCCCGGCCCCACCCCCTCTGTACTGGCTGGGGAATACAGAGGTGTGGGGGCGGGGCCAGAAGCTCCACTGACACACCCACTCTGATCACTGCTCTAACTACAGCCGCTCTGTTCCGAGTGGAGCTCCCCGCCCCGCCCCCTCTCTGCTAGCTAGCAAATACAAAGTCCTGTGTCCTCTGTGCACTCTCTCTGCAAAGCTGTCATTGGGGCCCGTTGAAGCACCTGCCCCCTGGATTATCCATTATATGCCTGTATTCAGTCTGCTTTTGTGAGTAGCCTCTTATAATCTTGTGCGGTATGTCCACAGTCTGGTAATCTCGTGCAGTATGTCCGCAATCTCTTATAATCTTGTGCAGTATGTCCGCAGTCTCTTATAATCTGGTGCAGTATATTTTCAGGGAGTTTCTTACTGCTATAATCTTTAAAAGGCATTTTCTGCATTACAGAGTATTTTCAGTCTGTACAATTAAAGCCAGTTATTTTGTGTGTGTGTGTGTGTGTGTGTGTGTGTGTGTGTGTGTGTGTGTGTGTGTGTGTGTGTGTGTGTGTGTGTGTGTGTGTGTGGCATTGAAGGACCTGGCCTTGGGGCGGCAAAGGGAGTAAATCCGGGCCTGCAATCATGTGCAACAAAAATGCATTTTTAAAATTTTCCTTGTATGTGATTGGGTATTCTTTGCAAAGTGAATCTTTACCTCATTTACTAAGCTCTGGAGCAACTACTTTGCGATGTGCACAGTCTATTTTCCTTTGGTAAATCAACCCCCATAGAGTCAATTACAGAGGGATGATGGAATTCTGTCTACACACCTAATAATGATGCTACATTTGAAATGTAGGCAAATACATTTATTTCTGATGTAAGGCAAAATCTAAGTGCCGTTGGTTACCACACACTGCACATCGTCTTCAAATTTTGCACCAGCCTTTTAAAGAAGCTTCAATGCGCCTTAAATCATTATAGAAACTTGAACTTCATTTAGAGCGCCACTCCATGCAGACTTACGATAGCGAAAAGAGTTCCAGCCGCTTGACAGGTAGGTGTGCTGAACTGTGGAAGAGTTTGTCTGAGGGGACGTGGTCTGCATCTGTGAGGGGTTGACATTCTGATCGTTTTCCTGTGATGAAGGGCTGAGGGACTGGCCCCCTACCTGCACAGAATCAAGGAGAAAAAAATGTGAATATCCTTAATTTCTCACATATGTACATTGTGCAGCTATAAACAAGTCATAAGGCAGATACCTGAGAAGGCGCCTGAGTGCCTGGAGCTGGCTCTGCCACCTGGATATGCTGCACTTGGATGGCATGTTGAGTGTAGGCTTGGGTTTCATGTAGCTGCCCCATATCCACCGTAGAGTGCTGTGTCTGGTGAGGAGATGAAGCCTGAAGACACAAACATGTCAATGTCATTTCAACCCAGTCCATGATTTATCATCACCATTTCTGATCGGAACATGACAAGTACAGTTCCCTCGCACGACTGCCAGACTATGCATGTTTAAAGCATTCTCTTACAGGGCTGCCATTAGAAATCATTCCACACCTTATCCAAAAAGTGTAATATATATCTTTGGCTGGAGTTAAACTTGGATGGGGCAATAGCCCCAATGAATTGAGATTCATATATTTTTTTATTTATGTATTGTGCACTGTATACGGATGTTACCTGGGCAACCTGCACCACCTGCAGCTGTATATGTTGTGATTGTTGCATGCCGCCCGTGCCCTGCGACACCGGGATGTATTGGATCCGCTGGAAATCTCCCTGCGCAGTGCGGTATTCTGTGGTCAGGGTCTGAGATAGTTCCGTCATGGCCTGCGTTAGAAGATCTGTGGTCTATGGGGGAACAATAATCAGATCAGAATAAGACTTGATGAAAATCTTATGCATCTTACGCCACATTGAGACAATACGACGCTAAACTGCCCCTGTCATTCAGAGAATGCATGTTCTAAATACAAAAACAGAGGAACACATTTAGCATTAAACCATTTTTAGATGAATTTCTAGTCCTCAGAATATCTACTTTCATTGGATAACAAACACTTACCACCACAGTTTCACCACTCGTCCCATCCGCCGTAAGAACAGTGGGGGTTGTACTAATCATCGCTGTCTGTGTTGTGATAGGCAACAGAGCATATTCTGGATGTTTCTTGCGTATGTGCTGAACCATCTTTGTCTACAGAAAGATTAGGAGCAGGTTTTAGTGAATTTCCTCCCACACACAAAGTGAGTTGCAATAACAATTTGCAAAGTGCTTATGGAGACAAGTACAGTTACAATACCATTCAATTCAATACAAGAGGAAAATATTATGAGCTCAAGTTTTAAAAAGGGTGCAAGATCCATACTGATATGTCCAATAGTAAATTAGTAATGCACAAGGAGACTGAAGGGGAGAGCTGAAGAGTAAAGAGACATGCATATCAAGTGCCCCTGGAAGACTTCATCTGTGACGAAACGGCGTAGGGAGGAGCGGCGTACTGACGTCACCACGATACCACGCTAGACCCGGAAGCAACAGAGAGCTGGCCAGCTCGATTTTTTTAACATGCGCATATATATACACTACTATTCTGTAAGTGTATTCCTTTATATCCTATATTAAATGTACTAAGTGATACACTATGGAGGTTCCATGTTTTTATTTTTGCATGGGGTCTGATTGATGGTCCATTCTACCGAGGGGAGCCTGCTCAATACCAAGGGAAATTCCTTGCACCGCCTATAGAGACCCGGGGCTGTGAAAAAAGCCAAAAGCTTTATTGATCTCCCTAAACAAGAGATCATAACAACTGGTAAGCGGCAGTCTCTCAATGGTGGAGGATTTTGTCTTTCTATACCAATTCACTACTTTCTTGGGTGTTAAGAGAGTGTTGTCACCATTCAAGCACAAATACAGAGGATCAGTCATTGGATGAATTTGCCTTGTTCTTATGGAACTGTTATTTCATTATTTTGCTTGCGTTATCATATAAGGATTTTTTTCCTTTGGACATTCTGTATGCATTCCTTTTTTAGGGTGCACATTTTTTTGTTCATTTATATTTACATGTATTTATGTTCACATATGTTCACCTGTTGAGCTTACAATCATTTGCCATAGCTCACGTTTAGCAGCGCAGCCATTTCCCTTGTTTACATGCATATCATCAGCAGAGAAGAAGTATTGTAATCAGAATTGGAGTGTAAATAGAGAAAAGATGTCCAAGGACGGAGCCCTGAGGGACTCCTACGGAAAGAGGAGAGGAAGAAGTAGAGTTGTAGGTCATTCTAAAAGGCATGCTTAGGTAGGTAGGAGGGGAAACAGGAAAGAGCAGTGCCTTGGAGGCCAAGGAAGCCGAGTCTTCTGAGAAGCAGGTGGTCAACTGTGTCGAAGGCAGCAGAAAGGTCTAATAATAAGCATACTGATTGGTGGCAATTGGATTTAGCAGTTAGTAAGTGGGTATTGAAATTTAGAAGGGCAGCGATTTTGCAGCATATTTATATATCAGCTGAATCACAAAATCTGAAAATTACAATTGTGGTCTGTCCCACTGCTGTATAAAACAAAGCACACTTTATTCAATTACTTTGTATATTACTGGAGAGGTTATAACCCATGCTGCACATTATATACAGCTCCACTACTTAGTGGCCAAATAGGAGTAAGCAAGAAATGTTGGTTGGAGGCAAGGTTTTTGAACTGAATTGTACCACTGCTGACTTTCTTTAGCAGCAAATAAGCCACGCCGCACCCTCAGGCTGGTCAATGCTGAACTCAATGTAATAAAATGTTCAAAAACAAATGGGTTTGATTTACTAAAACTAGAGAGTGCAAAATCTGCACAGAAACCAATCAGCTTCCAGATTTTATTTGTCAAAGCTTAATTTAACAAGCTGAAGTTAGAAGCTGATTGGCTACCATGCACAGCTGCACCAGATTTTGCACTCTCCAGTTTTACTAAACAACCCCAATATGTCCAAAACTTGCAACAGATGATTGAAACAATGCAAATTCCACCATTATGCTGCAATATCATAGCTGTGCTCAGTAGGCGCTAATGCTTTGGCCACCACCTTATAGCTGAACAGAACACCTATCAGATGCTCTTATCCCACAAAAATAGGGAGGTCAGAATGTGCTAAGCTTATCCAAGCAAAACTTGTGCATTCAGTACCCATTACTGGTATGGATGAATCCCTTTCCTGGAGTCAACATGCTTCATACGCAAGACCCATGGTGTATGACCTTGCATATGATGTGTCGTAATTCCAGAAAAGGGATACCGTATATACTCGAGTATAAGCCGAGTTTTTCAGCACATTTTTGTGCTGAAAATGCCCCCCTCGGCTTATACTGGAGTCGAGCACTTTTCTGCAGCAGAGAATGACATTTTCCGACCCAAATTTGGGGCCCCGTATTTTGGGGCTACTTGGTGCTAGGAACCCCTATTTGGTGTGCAAACCCAGTGTAACTAACACTACAACATATCCAATTTGGGGGTTCCTAGCACCAAGTGGCCCCGAGATATCTCGGGGCCCCAAAGTCGGTTCTGAAAATGTCATTCTCTACTGCAGAAAAGTGCTTGACATTTTCCGACACGACTTTGGGGCCCTGAGATATCTCAGGGGCAACTTGGTGCTAGGAACCCCAAATTTGGTGTGCAAACCCAGTGGAACCAACACTACAACATATCCAAATTTGGGGTTCCCCGAGATACTGGGTCAACTGTGTCCATCTGCAGCAATGTCCTTTCGGGACCCTTTGGGTCCAGAGACCTCAAATTTTGGCTGCAGCTAGGGGGAACCCTTAACTACCAAGTTTGACGTTCAAGGGACCTATGGCTGCAAATGGGCATTGTTGACCCTCTTTTCCACTTACAGTAGCTGTGCATTTCTCACCCTAGGCTTATACTCGAGTCAATAAGTTTTCCCATTTTTTTGTGGTAAAATTAGGTGCCTCGGCTTATATTCGGGTCGGCTTATACTCGAGTATATACTGTACATCCATATCTCTGATCTCTTATTTTTTGGGGGGTCAGAGGATCTACTGAGCGTTCTGTTCAGCTATAAGTTGGTGGTCACAGCATTAAAGCACTGGACACAGCTATATGAAATTGTAGCACCATTGTGGAAGTTACATTGTTGCAAGGATGTTTCAAATTTTGGACTTCTTGTTTTTGAACTGTAAATGAACACTACATTTTATCGCTGTTTTGTTGAGAAAGCATATCATCTCTTCAATAGGAGCAACTATACAAATATTCTGGAGACAGTACAGACTTTTATTCTGTTTTAATGCTGAACACAATGGCAAAACGTAACTGTTTTATCATGATGGCCTGCAGAGGTGGAAGGGATCCACATTCCAATGCATTAAATGGTATTTATATCATATTAAAGTGATAAAAAAAGAAAAACAAACTTTTATAGATAACAAACATTATACTTACCTGCTCTATGCAGTTGGTTTTACACAGAGCAGCCAGGATCCTCTTCTTCTCTGCTCCTGGCCCCTCCCTCCTGTCGAGTGCCCCCACAGCAAGCAGATTGCTATGGGGGCACCCGAGCCGAGCTGCAGCTCCATGTGTCCATTCAGTCAGTGTCTCAGCCAATTGGGAGGGAGAGTCCCGGACAGCCGAGGGATTCGTGAACATCGCTGGACAGAGAGGGGGCTCAGGTAAGTATTAGGGGGTGCTGGGGGGGGGGGGGTTGCTACACACAGAAGGCTTTTTATCTTTTTTTTTTTCAAATAACTTTTTATTAAATCAGAATTGACATACAACATTCGAACAAAGTCTGTACATTGTGACTTATCAGGAGCAATAGGACCATAGTGTGACCAGTTTACAGACAAGGGTAACAGATAACATCCTTTATAGTAGAAACTCATGGTCTGATTCCTATGTAACTTTCCTGCTCTCATATAAGGTACACTAATTGTTAGTGACCTATAAGAGGCCCTACTTAGTAGTAGCAGTAACAAAGTGCCAGTTTTATAGGTTAAAGAGAAGGAGGAAATGGAAAAGGGGGGTAGAGAGGGTGGGGGGGTGAAAGGTAGGGATTGGGGTTCCAGCCCCGGCTCACGGCGGATCTTCATGACGGTGCCATTCCTCCCAGACCCTATTGTGCGCGTCCAGTCTGTCATAAAGTCTAGCTGTCATTTTTTCCATGATCTCTACGTCTTTAATTCTAGCGTATAGATCCTCCTGTGAGGGGGGGGGGGGGGGGGGGGGGGGGGTCAGTCGTTTCCAGTGTAGGGCTATCAGGCACCGTGCCGCAGTGAGGACATGGCTTAGCAGTTTCTTGAACGGTTTGGGGATGCGCAGTTGTGAGACTCCCAGTAGGAATAATTTTGGGGACATGGGGATCTGTACTCCTAAGAGGCGGGATAGTAGTAACTGGGTCTCTGTCCAGAATGGTACCATCTTGGGGCAGTCCCAATATATGTGGAAAAGAGTACCCCTGTCTTTCTGGCATCGCCAGCAGCGGTCAGAGCAGGACGGGTAAATGGCGTGGAGGATGTCGGGTGTCTGGTACCAAAAATACATGATCTTGTATGCGTTTTTCTTATACAAGGTGCAGTATGAGCTTTTAGCTGCTTGGGACCAAATCGCCTGCCATGTGGCTTCTGGTATCTCCTCTCCTAGGACCCTCTCCTAGCGGAGCATGTACGCATGTTTGCCCCGTTCGGGGATTGAGTAGGAGTTAAGCAGTCGGTAGATATCTGATATCAGGCCGCGACGTGCTGATCCCTCCAATATGATGCTCTCAAAGGGGGAGGGTGCCGAGAACTGGAGGTCCAGGGCGAATGATTGAGCGAAGTGCCTAATTTGCAGATAACCATAAAATACCTGGCGAGGTAAGTCGTATTTCGTTTGAAGCTGGGCAAATGAGTGCAATTTACGTGTTCTAGGGTCAACCAAATGACCGAAGTGAAAGAGTTTCTTTTCTGCCCAAGGAAGAGACATCTGGCGTGTAAGACCATCCGGGAGTGCTGGGTTATATAAAAAGGAAGTCATTAGTGATTTCTCTGAGCAAAGCTGATAGGGGTTGGCGAGTTTGCGCCATAATGATCTAAGGTCATTGACCCCAGGAGTCTCCCCGAGTTCACCTCTACCTTCGCGCCCCAGAGTAAGCTATTCGGATGTGCAGGTGCCAACCATATCTTTTCAATTTCTGTCCATTTATTGTATGCCCTTTGGGGGAACCAGGAAGTAATGGCTCGTAGTTGGGTTGCTTGGTAATACTTCACCAAGTCGGGGAATGCCAGGCTGCCGTCTCGGCGGGAGGCCACCAGCACTGATCGGGGGATGGCTTTTTATCTTAATGCATAGAATGCATTAAGATAAAAAACCTTCTGCTTTTACAACTCCTTTAAGCCAAAATTGTGTCAGTCACAATTGTTTTTTACAGTCAATCTGAAATGTAAAACCCAGCAGTTACTGCTAAAAAATTTTTTTACATAATAATAGGAACTGCAGGGAACAACCTTCACTCACCTTACTGCTGTATTGCTTGGCACAGTGCGGGCAACAAACCGGAGGCGTTGCTATCGTCCCTGTGAGTTGGGTGTGAGTACTAAGCATTGGATCTGGTTCTCCGGGCCCAGCCGGTCTCAGTTTCCGTATACTGGGAGGCAGCTCTGCTCCTGGATGGTTCTTCAGGATATGTGCTTTCCTTTTGCTGGCGCTTTTATAGACCTGTTAACAAGAAATAATCTCAACGATCTGCAATATAATATAGGACTATGGGTTGTACACCTTGGCAGTGCCCACTCACCTTCTCACAGTACTGGCAGTAATAGTCTCGGTTGGGTTTGATAATGGGTAGTGTCAACTCTGGGACTTCCTCAATCTTCATTTCCGGGTGTCTCTTTGACAAGTGATTGACCTGAAGCAAAAACAGTAATAGCTCAGAACACTGTCCATATCCAAGTAAAGCAACATGGCAGTGAGGTTAACTCTTCCCTGCTTACCAGCATGCCTCTCCTCCGGAATCCCATCATACACATGCGGCACTTGAACATGAAGCTTTCGTAGTCTGTGGAAGCGAGACGTGGTTTGAAGGCCTTGGTGCGCCCAGTACGATCCACCTTCTTGGCTTCTCTCTCTGGATTGTGCATTCGCTGCATGTGTTCCCTTAACTTGTCTTTTCTCTGGAAGAACAAAATCTGTATTACCCGAAAAGCCATGTCTCCCACTACACTTGGCCCTACGCACAGAATATCAGTTATTTTATTTTTATTTTTTTATACATACACAACTGTTCCCTTTTTGAGTTTTTAGCTTATATATATATATATATATATATATATATAAAAAAAGCTAAAAACTCAAAAAAGGGAACAGTTATGGAACTGGAAGAACATGTTCACAAAGACTTTTTTTTGTGTGCCATTTATCCCTCACTGCTAGCTATACGGAAGCATGCTTTCTGCCCGGGTTTTCAGGCAACAAGTGGAGCTATGATCAAATGCAGACATATCTTTGTTAAGTTTTGCTAAATATGCCAAGCAGTGTCAATAACATGCCTGGGGTCCCGGCAGCTGATGGCTTTCAGCTCTACTTCCTGTAACGGGGTGAAGAGAAAATACAAATTCTGAGTTCTTATTATAGTAAGAATCAATTTCATGAAGAAAATATGTTCTATGTGGAATGTTCATAGGGGTTAATGCTACTTATTTAAAGCAAGGTGCTTGTGCTGTCTAATCTGCCCCTCTCTAAACTGTAATAAACCTGGCTGATCCTGCCACTTCCTGTGTCCTCCTCGCTGTGCTGACCACGATAATCAGGGCTGCTGAGCCCTGACCACCTTGGTCAGCGTACCACTCTTCGTCATCCGCAGCTCTCCTTTCTCCCCTTTACCCCCTCCTCCTTGCCTGTCAGCTCCGTGTCTGTGTCTGTCTCAGCTACCCTCCCCCCCCCCCCACAGCTATTAGTACAATAAAAAATTTTTTTTTATAAAAATGGTCACTGCCAGCCCCTCTATTATAGATAGGCATACCCCACTGTATAAGTCGTTTATAAAAACGAGGCATGTTAATATCTTTTTAGAGAGATCTTCAGGCCGGTCACGTGACTCTTGGCTGGTTTCCAGGGCTACTGCAGGAGGGGCTGAGTGATCATGTGACCTCCCTGGCTGACGTCAGAGGGAGATCTCGGCCCCTCCTGCAGTAGCTCTGTATCGGAGATGTAAAGCGGCCGGCGAGGCATGTGATCGGCCTGAATCTAGTTTTAATAAAGGTATTTACATGCCTCGTTTTTATAAAAGACTTATACAGTGTGGTATGCCTATCTATAATAGAGAGGCTGGCAGTGATGGGGTGGGTTCACAAACACAAGACATTTTTTTTTTTAAAAAGAAGGACGCATGCTGCCTTTAGTTGCAATAAAAATAAAAAAAAATGATTATAAAGGATTATAAATGATTATATATATATTAGGGGTGCAACGGATCGTCGCCGATCCGTGATCCGAACGGGTCACCCCGTTCGGATCGGCACACCCCGCGATCCGGAGCGCTCCGCGGCCTCGGCCTTAGGAAAGGCCGCGGCTTCGGCCTAGCTCCGGAGCGTCGGCGGCCATCTTGGTACACCCGGCAGCCTTAGGAAAGGCCGCGGCTTCGGCCTAGCTCCGGAGCGGCGGCCATTTTGGTACACCCGGCCACTGTTTACAATGTGATCGCTCCGTCAAATGACGGAGCGATCACTTGTAAACTGCATTACCCAGCCAATGTACTCTGCATTACCCAGCAATGTACTTTGCATTACCCAGCCAATGTACTCTGCGATACTCTGCATTACCCAGCCAATACTCTGCGATACTCTGCAATACTCTGCGATACTCTGCATTACCCAAATACTCTGCGATACTCTGCATTACCCAGCCAATACTCTGCGATACTCTGCATTACCCAGCCAATACTTTGCGATACTCTGCATTACCCAGCCAATACTCTGCGATACTCTGCATTACCCACCGATACTCTGCATTACCCAGCTCTGCGATACTCTGCATTACCCAGCCGATACTCTGCGATACTCTGCATTACCCAGCCATACCCAGCCAATACTCTGCATTACCCAGCCGATACCCAGCCAATACTCTGCATTACCCAGCCGATACCCAGCCAATACTCTGCATTACCCAGCGATACCCAGCCAATACTCTGCCATACTCTGCGATACCCAGCCAATACTCTGCGATACCCAGCCAATACTCTGCGATACCCAGCAATACTCTGTACCCAGCCAATACTCTGTGATACCCAGCCAATATTACAGTGGGGGAGATGACGTGAATATTACAGTGGGGGGAGAGGACGTGGATATTACTGGGGGGAGAGGACGTGGATATTACAGTGGGGGGAGAGGACGTGGATATTACAGTGGGAGGAGAGGACGTGGATATTACAGTGGGGGAGATGACGGATATTACAGTGGGGGGGAGGACGTGGATATTACAGTGGGGGGAGAGGACGTGGATATTACAGTGGGGGAGATGACGTGGATATTACAGTGGGGAAATGGTGGTGGAATTTTCACAGGTTTTTGCAAATTCAATTATTATTTGCTGATCGAAAAATGATCCGATCCGTGACTCCTGATCCGATGATCGATCCGATCCGTGAGTTTTTTGATCCGTTGCACCCCTGATATATATATATATATATTATATATATATATATATATATATATATATATATATATATATATATATATATACACACATACACACACACACACACACACAACACACACACACACACACACACACACACACACTGTGGAAAAAGCATGTAAAGAGACTCTACAGCAGGGATCTGCAAACTACGGCCCTCTAGCTGTTGCGGAACTACACATCTCATGAGGCATTGTAAAACTCTGACATTCACAGACATGACTAGGCATGATGGGAATTAAAGTTCATGAACAACTGGAGGGCCAAAGTTTAGAGACCCCTGCTCTACAACCTTGTGGTGTTCCCAAAGTGATCATACCAATAAAATGCGGCTCACTGGCATGTCTGATGTCCCGGACTGGTACCTGATACAGACAGCAGGAGCCAATTGTAGATAGCGGTAATGAAAATTACCCATAACGGGGGGCGTGGCTTGGACGTGGCGGAGTGAAGGCGCTCACTGCTAGAGCTCCCGACTCCCAACCCATTAATCAAGGTCGCTATGCCCTCTTACAGCCGTTTCTACTCCGGCCATGAGATATCGTAAGAGACAGAAGACCAGGGGATTGTCTAAAGCGGTGCCAACGGCTCCGATCAGCCGATATTTTCAAGATCCTGCTTGTCCACATACTAGAGGGAAGGCCAAAGGTCTTCAACTCAGCTTTCCAGAGACACTACTGACATCAAAGCTGTGACGGGAGGGCACGTGGAACCCAGAATCCCTTGGAAAGGTTGGGAAATCCATGTCAGCTCCCCATGCACCTATTATGTCTAATAATCATCCTGGCACAGGGTGAGTGAGAAAATATATCTTGGATTACTTAAAATGTAAGTAATATTTATCCACAATATCTCCCAGGATATATGTAAAGAGTATTCTTAGTTTGTTGATGAACGCAAGATGTTAATTGAGAGAGCTGATCACATTGTCCTCTGTACAATTTAGGAGACGGGCCGACTCCTAGTGGAGCTCCTGCTATTAGGACAAAATGTCTTGTGGTTGTACTACTTATGATAATTTATAATCTACTGTGTGAAGCTCGGTGACAACAAGTCTGACCTGTAGTGAAATCCTGATGGGCACAGAGTCACATCGGCTGCTTAAAGGGATTAGTTAATTAGCTCATGTTAATTTGTTACAGGTGTATTGTTAGAGTAATATGAGCAGGAGGGGGGGATCTCCTTATACATACTTGTCATTTTGGTTCTAATAAAGCAGTCCATGTTGAGCAGCTAAGCAAGTCTTGTCTTGTTTTGTGCTTGTGAGCGGCTGGAATATCTGATATCTATATTCAGACTGGGAGGAAGTGGTATATGACGAAAGCACTCGGAGTGTAGGGAGGTTTCGTCACAAGGGCCCTGCTGCGGGATCTCCCCACTAAATCAGACATGGAAGTCCTGGTGCTGAGGGTAGAGGAGGATAGAGGGTAGGGTAGAGGATACATCCATATTCCCGGATGTATCCTGAGCAACTCTGCAGAGGAGAGCAATGCTGAAGCCCCCGTTGGAGACCCTGCACTGCGCTGAGCTGCCGTACCGGTGGGGGGTTTCCTCTCAAGCTGATCGTCTGCAAAGACAGCACCTCATTCACACTGAGGCAGCATGCATATCTCCCGGATCTGTTCAGGTTCCTGGAGAAGGAGGAAATTCCACTGCAAAACTGGATGCTCCCTCTTCCTGGGAGAGACCCTCGCTCAGCACCTCAGGCAACACACCAGGGACTGCAACGCCGCTCCTCAAGATGCCGTCGGGGAGATCCAAAGTGGATCAGAGCCCACAATCCTGAACCGTGACCCAGCAGGAGACCGCTTATGAGTGGCTGCTAAACTGCTGTCTGCAGCCTGACTTTATGGTTTGCTTGCCCACTGTGACCCAGGCCCTTACGGGACACCCCCTCCCACCTGTCACCAGTCAGGACTGTATTTGACCCCCCCAGCTCGATTCCCCCCCCTTGCCACACAGTACTATATTGGTCCCCCCCCCCCCCACACAGGACTATATTGGTCCCCCCTGTTCGTTCCCTCCTCACTCCACTCCTTAGATGTTTTAACAGCCCTCAGGGCTCAGAGCCCTGAGAACCCAAAAAGCCCAAGCAACACTAAGGTGCATGCCACGGAAGAGATCGCTGATCAGTTCTGCAAGTACTACACCTCCCTCTACAATCTTCCGCACCTGTACTCCGACAGGGAGAAATCTTCGGAACGCGGAGCCATACGGGACTACTTACAAAAATCGGAACTGCCTCGGCTGTCTGATGAAGCTGTAGCAGCACTAGAGGCCCCTCTATCCAGCACGGAGGTGGCCCTGGCAATGGCTTGGCTGCAACCCGGCAAAGCCCCGGGCCCAGACAGGTACTCCTTCTTGTACTACAAGACCTTTGGTGAACTCTTAACTCCACATTTCCTTACGTGTACAATGCGGCTGGAGAGGGGGTTATTCCCCCGGAAGACACTTCTTGCTCCCTCTTGCCAACAACGATGTAAAATTCCTGAAACTCTCGGCTCAGCAGCGGGATTGGTCATCCAGTACACACACATAGGCCATGTCTTACCTTGAACTGTTTTCCACACGTAGAGCAAAGGAAGTCTTTGCGATCAGAGTGTCTGAGCATGTGTAGGCGAAGTTTGTCTGGCCGGCAGAAAGCTTTATCACACTCTGTACACTGGTAAATCTTTTCCGAGTGGAAACTTCGAACATGTTTCTTCACCTGGATGATACAGAAAAGTGCAGCATGAAGGTTAGGAACAGATAAACACCCCGAGCGCTGACTATTAAGGTCAAGATATAGTGTATTGTTTATAGCATATATGTAATAAGTGAAACTGTCAGAGAAAAACACAAGATAAAATGCACTGGATAGTGCAAATAAAAAGGTAAACTGCACTTACAATAAAGTGACTTGATCAGGGCATATCATCTGTAAAAACCCCCTCCAATGGAAGGCTAGGTCACACCAACTGATGTTGAAAACAAGCAACCATTGGGGTGATCTGGCTTTTTACAGAGCTGCATCAATTTGTGTCTAGTATACCGTCCTGAAGTTCAGCATTAAGAGGAACAAACCCAACCTGAATGAAGTCTGTAAAGCGTTTTTTGCAGGTAGGGCAGCTGAAGCAGCCATCGACAACATGCACAGCAACATGGTCTTTCAGGAGATCCAATCGGTCAAACGACTCCGGGCAAAAGATACAGGAATAGGTCTTCTGGTCCAGGTGGAACTTCATATGGTTCTCCAAGGAGCTGGTGCTGATGAAGCCCTTGTTGCAGATGTCACAGGTCAGGGGACAGTTGCTGTCTCGCCCATGGAAACGCAAGTGCTGGTCCAGCTTGTCCTTCTCCCTGAAGGCCTTTCCACACTGCAAGCACTTGAACGGCCGGAAGGACTTGCGTATAAAAAGGTGCTGCAGAGCGGCATTCTACAAAACAGGAGTCAGAATATAACCCGTCAGTCCACGATTCTGTTTAAAGTTTTTATTAACACATAGAGTTTAAGGATTACAGTGTACAGAAGCATGAGAACTTGTAGTATACATGTTTAGGTATATGTGATAGGGCAATCCATATGGTACATCACAATACAGTTTGATAATGGGGTATGTTAGAAAGTCATCACAATAAATGCTTGTTTTTCCCCAAAAATTAAAAAAAAAAGAAAGGGTGAAGGTTGGGCAGAATGTAGGAGCAAGTTCAGGAGTAAGGGTTCTTTCACACGGGGCGGACTCCGGCTGTGATTCGCTTGCTCAGCAGGGGACCTGTCCGCTGATCCCCGCTGATGACAGGTCCGTGTCCACTCCGCTTATGCAGAACGGACGCAGCTTGCTCTCCTCCACGGGCAGCAAGTAAATGGACCGCCTGTTCGTTTACACCTGACTGCCATGAGAACCGATCTGACAGAGGCAAGGGGAACGGACCCCCATCCATCGGTTTTAAGCGGATCGGATTGGATGTAGGCAAGTGTGAAAGGGACACATGTCTGTTTACATCGGCTGTTGCATAGAGGCGAATGAAGGTTCTGATCGGGTACACCTGAAAAACGGACCGGTGGACCCAATTGGAACCTTCGTGTGAAAGGGTCCTGAGAGAGTGAGAGTCAGGGAGTGGTGTGTGTGGAAGTTCGGTGCGCTGGAGCGCTTAGGGAAATTGGTATCCTGTCAACATAGAACAACTGCAGTCGGTAATTGCAATCGCTTGGTAGAAAGTGGGTGATCCATGGGTCCCAAAATGCCTTAAATTTAGCCATGGTGTCTGTGAATTTCACTGTCTGTTTTTTTATTTCAAAAGGCCCCAAATATTCTAGATTCGGCCTTGGTGGGTGTACAGGACAGCCATGCAATGCTTTATTTTGTGGCTGTCAGGACATTTGTCATAAGGGTGAACTGGTATGTAGTGGGCCCTTTCGGTTTTAGGTTGACGAGTGCACACAAGGGTTCTTGCAAATGGGATTTCGCAGCATTGTATACAACTTATCATAGACCGTCTACAATTCCTGTACTACTGAACTGGTCTACCATGTGTGTGGAATGCTTACAATTCCAGGCAGCCCATGAAAACAAATTTGGTGAGCAGTCTGCAGCAATGTCTGTGAAGGTTCTCATTTATCCAGTTTGTGGTATAGCGAGTATAACCGCGTAACTAGATTTCTTTCTGTAGTTTTAAAGGTATTAAACCCAAAAAAAAAAATATATAATACTTGCAGGTTACCAATCCTTAAATGTGGTGGCTGCATTATTTATCATTCTTTTAGGCTTTTTTTCCTTTATTATTATCTGGCCAGTAACACAATTCCTGTTTTAGGAAGTCTCCATACTGGATGGAGAAGCAGCAGAGACAACGTTGTAAAGAAGCATGGTCAGTCTGGGCAAAGGGTAGTATTAGATGCATCAGTAGATTTAGATTGACTTGACTAAAACTCTCGCTAACACTTTTTAAGCAGCCACAGGAACAGTTTTTTCCCCTTTCTGGGATTTATAAAAATGAATAAAAGCGGACCATTTTAGGCACCCCTGTCAATGTTAAATGGTTTGTCTCAACCCTCGAATTGCCACTTTTGGCAGTTGCCACAGCCTGGTAGCCTTAATATCAGTCCTACTGACCAGAAAAAAAAAATTGAAAAAAAAAATTGTCATTACTTACATTACTTCAGTTCTTAAAGTGTCACTAAACCCAGGACCCTGCATTCGCTATATCTGGTCTCCCACGGTACACAGAACATAGAAATGTAATAATTTGAGTAAATATAAACTGCTAAATACCTTTTCTCATCAGCTGTACATAGCAGTCTTGTGACTTCTATTAGTGTCTGGTTAAACCTTGCAGGAGGAGTTTTTATTCTCCTCTGACTGTCCTATGTTGCTGTAGGACCCCTGACCCTCTATCTGGACAGTGCCGATTGCATGTGATCAGCACAGGGCCACTTTCCCAAGAAAAAAAAAACTCTAGCAATACACACCAAACTGAGCAAATGCAGAGTGCCTCTTAGGGCACTGTACTCTCAGGAGATGGATTGGGGACAGTGTAAGAACAGGAGGATCAGAAAAGACAGAATCAAACAGCCTTTTTACACAATGCAGATAATAACCCCTTATGTTCCACAGTGAGAATAAACAAGCATGCTTTACTGCATACACAGACTGATTTTACGGTTGTGGGTTTAGTAACACATTAAGAGTGTCAGTAAAGTATCCCAGCATTTATGTCCACTCAGGTAGCACATTCACCTTAAAGAGGAGCTCCAGGATCTCCCCATAAGTCAGCAGCTATAAATAATGTAGCTGATGACTTTTAATATAAGGACACTTACATGTCAAGAGATGGAGCGATGTCCTCTCCCGAGACGATTCTTCAATCAGCTTTGGGTGCAGGTCCCGCCATGGCAATTAAGGGAAACTGGCCCTGAAGCCTGTTGGCTTCACAGCCGCTTCGTACTGAGCATGCGTGAGTTGCACTGCACTTTTTGAATAGTCACGTAGTCATCTGGGACCTGTGATGTGTCCCAGAAGGCTGTGGGGGAAGGAGGGGGGCCGAACTTCAGGCTCAGGTCACCACGGCGCATCTGACCACAAGTGGGACTGGGTACCTGTCAAAACCGGGTACCCACTCCCCCCCCCCCCCCCCCCCCCAAAAACAATGTAAAATACAAACAAGTGAAACTTCTCCTTTTGGGTGAAGTTCTGATTTAACTCAATCACCATGGACTGTGCCAAGGTCAAGCAAAAACACATGACCACCAAACAGAGTGGAACGGCAGAACATACAGAGCAATATAGTCAACCCATATGTACGTAGCTCGTGTTGGAAAAACTCAGAAGGCTCTTTACCAAACAATGCGTTTGCATGTATTTCTAGCCCACCATTATACTGAGACAGAAGCTTATACATACAAAAAAACGAATTCCAAACCAAGCAAAGTAACTTGGTATATGCAGGACAGTGTATTGAGAAATGGGATGACTTGTACATTAGGGAGACAAAGCAACTTCAATAAATGGCCCAACACGGGATGGTAAACCCTATAGATCAAAACTCGGCAGTCTTCCTACACCTTAAGGAAAAGGAACATACACGGAAACAACCATCTATAAAACGGGGGTGGAGACACTCTCGACACCATCAATGTTGCACATAAAATGTAATTTTAACATTACCACCCCGGTGTTCTGACAAATTTACACCGTCAGAAGGTTTAACACCTATGCAGACCATCTGAAACAAAAGGATGGGACTATGTAACTAGAACAGGGCGGTTCAACGACAGCCACACTTCCCATCCTATTCTTGGACAATCAGCATCTGCCTTTCCATGCTGACTAAATTAAAGGGGTTGTAAAGGCTCACGTTTTTGCCCCTTAATGCATCCTATGCATTAAGGTGAAAAAACACTTTGCAGTCACCGGGCCCCTATCGCCCCCCCCCCCCCCCCCATTTTACTTACCTGACCCCCGAATTTTCGTTGGTGCGTCCTCGCCGTCCCTCTCTCCGCGGGTTCTTGATTGGATAGATAGCAGCGCAGCCATTGGCTCCCGCTGCTGTCAATCAAATCCTATGACGCGGGCGCCGAGGCCAAATCCGGCATTCATGTCTGTGGACGCAAATGCTCGACTCGGGAGAGCGCCTGCAAGGTAACCCCCCTTGAGAGAGCACTTCTCCAAGGGGGTCATCTAATGCTGGGAGGAGCCGCAAGAGCCGCAGAGGGACCCCAGAAATGGATGCTCAGGGCGACTCTATGCAAAACGAGCTGCATAGTGGAAGTATGACGACATGTTTGTTATTTAAAAAAAAATTCAAAAAAATATAAAAAAATAAAAATCGATCCTTTAGTGTCACTTTAAAGGTGTCTGCTACTTGCATGAGTTATAAATGCTGGGGTATGTTTATTGACGCTCATTCAAACTGAAAATGTGGCTTGGATGAAACATCTTCAACATTACAGAACAAGTCCAGCTCCAAGTAATTAAATACTACTGGTTTGGGACAATGCGAGCTAGATGGATGAGTCATACCCTCCGTCAATGTTCAAGTCACTTTTCACAAGACAGGTGCTTATAATGAAATGCCCCAGCAAATATTTTTCCCTCTAGGGTGAAATATCATGGAGTAAGCGTGTCATGGCTGCATCGGTTCCATGGTATTAGTAGAAGTCAACCTACCTGCAGCTCCAGCTGAGAGGTCAGCATGGGAGGAGAGAAAGATGCATTACATTTACAAAATGACTAGCCTTGGACAATGAAGGCAATGCAGGTCAGCAGTCAATAGACAAAATACGATCCTTCTAACCTCAAGGTTTTAAAGCGAGGTGCAAAGTAAAACAAAAATTCTGAATCAATAACCCCCAAAAAAATAGCCGCTTCCTCGTGTCTGCATTTGCTACTATTTTGTTTTAGCATTCCACATAATAGAAATAAAAAATACGTTTTTTTGTATTCACTATACAATTCTTTTTTTTGAGTCTTTCAAGTAGAAGCACAGCAAAAGCTTGTTTGGCTGTACTTCTCGTGTGGATCACAGGAGTGCAGATTGTTCTGCACTCCTGTGACACGTATTCAGCAGACAGCGGGCTTAAAGTGGATGTAAACCCAAAAAAAAAAATGTTTTTTTTTTTTTTTTCTTATGTCATAATGTAGAGAATAGGATTTCCTTTCATTTGAGCCCAGACTTGCCACATAGATTTACTCCAGCCCTGAGAAATCCTCTTTTATTGTTCAGTTAGAAATATTTCGACAAAGTGCTCAAAAATGCCCCCTTGTTGTGAGTGACAGGTGATTTACATATCTCATGCACTAGCCTGAGATAGGCACATCCTGTGTAATTATAAAAAGTGAGAAATTCACCACTCCCCACATAACAATGATGGAAAGGAATGTTATCTGTGATCAGGTGACCTCAGACACACACACTGCACTGTAACAATCATCAGATCACTGGATGTTCTACTCTGCCCAACTCTGACTACATACATCTCCCCTATATTCTTCTTGCTGTTCACTAGAGAATAAATTTTCTTTCACTCTGATCTGTGCCTGTCTCAGACTAGTGCATGATATATGTAAATCAGCTGTCACTCACAGCAAGGGGGCGTTTTTGACAAAGTTTTCAGCACTTTGTCACGATATTTCTAACTGAACAATAAAAGAGGATTTCTCAGGGCTGGAGTAAATCTGTGAGGCAAGACTGGGCTCAAATGAAAGGAAATCTTATTCTCTACATTATGACATGTTTACATCCACTTTAACTGTTGGCCGACATCACAGAGCCAGTCCAGGCTCGGGCAAGATCACGCCAATGGGATCCACCCACATGCCTGCTGCTGAGAGCCTGAGCCAGCCGCTTCATCCTCCCTCCACAGCCGAGCGCTTTAGTGAGGGGGGGAGGGGCATGAGCAGAGAGCGGTGACTGACAGTCAGCAGCTCTCTGCTCACGGAGCTGTGAGAACCGAGCGAGCGGTGGCGTTTGATCGCTCAGTTATCAGTGTTAGAGGCCCCAGGGAACAGATACAGTATTGGACAGATGCTACATTCACCTAGGTAAGTATGAATTAAAAAAAAAAAAAAAAAAAAGCCCATACATCTCTTAAGGGATATACTAATCTTGTACTGTCAGGTTATACTGACACCTACAGGAGGATTGGACACTGGCAAATAAAATAAATGTACAGCGGCCGAGGATAACCGTTTCTACTACCAGCATGCCTCAAGTTTGTGGCTAAGCAAGAGCATAAATATAGGCGCAGAGGGGTGAAACCTATGTACCTCAATGGACTACAAGTAAAGGATGTTATGGTGAGTATAAAAAGCCTGTTTTCTTTTTTACCCACTGAGGGATACAGAAAGTCTTGTACTGTCAGGATGTCCAAAAGCAATCCAACCGAGGGGTGGACAACAAACAAAAAAAATGCTGGCTAGAGGTTCGACCTTTCTCAGTAGAGCTGAAAAAAATACATTCATCCTCCTGGGACACTAGCAAAATATGTAGGCATGCTGAAAACATAAGGGGTTATCCTGGACTGGCCTAAAATATTTTGTTTGCCAGTGTCCAATCCTCCAGTAGGTGGCAGTATAACCTGACAATACAAGACTTCCTGTGTCCCTTTAATAGACAAGAAAATAAAAAGCTTTTGACAAAGTAATTCTCTGTGTGTTCAAGACAGCACCAACAACTGCAGACGGTCATCACAAACAAACACTCATCTTCTGTGATGGCAACCAGTAAAGTTGCTAAAAACTGGGGGCACAAGATCATTATATTTCAATACAGGAACTTTTGGAACTCGTACTTCAAAGAGCTTAGGTGGACAGAACTTGCATAGAACTAATCACAAGCTCTGCCCTGACAGGCCAACACTATTCCGTATATGCAGCAACTGTGATGAAGTCAGGAAACACACAGTTTAGGGCCCCTTTCACACAGGGCGGATCCGCTCAGCGAACTCAGCTCGTTTACAGCAGCCCCAATAACAATCGCAAGATCTTGGAAATCCCCAGTGCGATCTTTGACCTCTTGCCCTGAATAATGTTATAAGAAGGCCTCTCTGCAATTCTGCAGGATAAGCTTCCCCATTTGAATAAAACCTGGGACCCCTGGATCACCTGATGGGGACAGCCTCTTCAGAACGGAGGCTAGCCTCTTTGTGCCCTAGGAGAGGCTTGCTGTCTCTTTTCCTTTTCTTCTTTCATCACTTTCTTCTTTCTTTTCCTGCCTTTCTCTTCTTACTACTTATGATACTTAACTTATGATAGTTTGGGGAGCGACGTAGGACCACTGGTTGACCACCATTGGTCCCACTCCCCATCCGAGGGCCTTGTATGCCAACACAAAGACCAGTTACAGTGATTAATTCATGGCTGGGATGACCCCTCGTATTAGATGAGGGAGTCCCCCTAATGTTATAGTCACAGTCCGAAATCACATTATACCGGTTCTTTAGCGGCCACTGATGTAGGTCAGTAATGTTATGTACCGGTACTATTCTATACTGTATTGTGTAGTTTTATATCTGTATGGTTTATAACCTTAAAAATGATTGGAAAAGAAAGTAAAAAACCTTAAGCCTTTACAACCACTTTAAATAATTCTAAATACTTTATTGTATTGTATCTCCACAGAAGGTCAGTAGTTGTACACTTCCTGAAGCCTGCCTGTGTGCTTCCTGCACCACCACATTTAAAGTGTAAGGAATGAATGAATTGGGTTGTAGCCGTGTGATATTTCTTATTATAAAAGAGTTAAATAGCCTAGAGCAGGGGTCTCGAACTGGCGGCCCTCCAGCTGTTGCAAAACTACAAGTCCCATCATGCCTCTGTCTGTGAGAGTCATGCTTGTAACTCTCACAGTCTTCTTGCAATGCCTCATGGGACTTGTAGTTTTGCAACAGCTGGAGGGCCGCCAGTTAGAGACCCCTGGCCTAGAGTTAGGCTAACAAGAAAAGACATGTTCTGTTGCATTATCTGTAGTCAACTCAAATATTTCTCATTTCCCAAAATTAAACATTTAGCAAAAGCAAAGAGCAGCTCTAAACATGAGACGATTCATTGCTCATACCCGAATACGCTTGGCTCGTCGCATGTCTTCAGGCGTCAGGACACTATGGGAAACGGCAGGTGAAGGCTGTACAGGAGGAACAGTAGTCTGCAGAACATGGGTGTCTGGCTGCTGATCGGTTGGGTCCTGCGTCGCTGTACTCAGTGAGAGTTCAGACTGATCCAGGCCATTTATCGTAGCGTGACCCGTCTCTTCAAACTGCGAACGCTTACTCTGGAAATGCAGGAGATCCTGAAACAGACAAAGAGAAAGTTGTAAGCTGGTATGTATGTATGACCATGCTGGAACAGTGTATGGTCTAGGATCAATAGAGGATCTGAGTCCTCCTTGAGGGTGGTTTTGTGACCGATTGAGGTGTGACGTCAGAGAGACTTGTTTAGGTCTCAGGTTTTTGCCTCTTTGAAAGCAATAGAGTGGCTCCACAGGGAAATCTGGAATGAGTACACAGGTGCGTTCAGGATAAACGTTTGTCACACTTGCAGTTATATTAAAGTTCATTGAAGAATTTAGTTCACAGGTGATAAAGCCAACGCATTTCAGGAGAACTGCCTCACCCCCCTTCTTCAGGGAGGACGATGGGTGTGGCCAGTGAAATGCTACAAGTATGACCCTTTCAGGACTTTCAGACTCATGCTGGCTCTTGGCGATCCGATAGTACTTAAAGTGGTTGTAAACCCTTACAAACCACTTTGGCCTACAAGTAAGCCTAGATTAAGGCTTACCTGTAGGTCCAATAAATATCTCCTAAACCTACACGGTTTAGGAGATATTTACAAAAAGACAGGCACCGCTGTCTATGGCGCATGCGCACTGAGCAAGCAGGAGATCACGGCGATATGTCACTCTTGGCGGCTCCCGTGGGCATGCGCGGGAGTGACGTCATTGCGACTCCGGTGAATGACAGCGTCGGAGCAGCGAGACCCGGAAGTCACTATGCATACTAGCTCATTATGCCTTTGCCTTGCAGGTTCCATTTTTTTTTTTTAAAAAAGGAGGCTTTACTTCCTCTTTAAAAAGAGTCAGACTTGTAGCATTTCACCAGTTCCAGTTCCCTTTCCGTTTCTGACCATACCCACGCCACAGCCCTGATGAAGGGGGAAGCAATTCCCCCGAAATGTGCTGGCTTTATCTATCACCTGTGAACTAAATTTCCCTTTATACTCACCCAAAGTTATAAGCCGAGCAGTTTTATGAAGTAGAATAAGGCTATGGGGAGGATGGGTAGATGGATACCGCATGCATTACTGCTGAATTTTTTTTTCAGTAACTGTACAAGACACTTTGAGCTGATGTTTTAATGTGATACACTACTGACCTGATTCCCCAGACTGCACTTTTCTCGATTATCTCCAGAAAAATCCAAGCGCATAAATTTTGGAGGTCTCCCTGGTCTCCTCCCAGGTCCAAATTTCCTCTTCGTCCTTCCACGACCACGTCCTTTGGCTCTGTGATCGTTGAAGAAAATTAAAAACGATTCCAATCACTGTTCTAAATCTTGCCACTTTCACCTCTGTAGCATTTCCAAAATTGACCCCCCTCTTAACTCTCTCATCTTGACTAATGCAACCGACTCCTTGTTGGCCTACATCTACACAGGCCATCATCCACCCTAACTGTTCAATGTCTGCCAATCCCTTCACTGGCTTCCGCTTACCCAAAGAATACATTTCAAAATACAAACTCTGCCAAGAGCTACATCACCAATCTCATCTCAAAATATCATCCAAACCATCCTCTTCGCTGTTCAAGACGTCCTGCCCTCTAGCTCCCTCATCACCTCCTTCCATGCTCGCCTCCAAGACTGCTCCAGGGCCTCTTCCATCCTCTAGAACCCACCTATCCCAATCTGTTCATCCCTCTCCTACTTTGTCCCCCTACAGACAATCCCTGAAAACTCATCTCTTTACAGAAGCTTTATTTTGCCTTAAAGTAGAACTATAGGCAACATTTTGTTTTCATTTTGGAAAGAATAAGGGAAGGTTATAACCCGTCAGGTTTTTTATTTAATTTTTTGCCATCTGTGTCCCATTGTGGAGATTTCCCTTTACTTCCTGTCCCATAGCCTAATAACTATATAACTACATAACAGTAAGCCCCCATACACACGGTCGGAAATTCCGACCACAAAATCCGTCCGATTTATTCCAAAGGATTTTGTCTGAAACTGGTGTTGCATATATACGGTCGACAAAGTTGTCGGAAAATCCGATCGGAAAAAGCCCACTAGAGCCCACACACAATCGGATTTTCCGACAACATAATCCGATCAGACCTTTTCCATCGGAATATCTGACCGTGTGTACGGGGCAGAAGGTCATCAGAACTAGTGTCCCCATTGGAAGATTCCCCCTCTATTACTTTTCTGGGGACAACCCAAAATTTGGGATTTTCTTCTACTTTCAATGATAATAGTAAAAAAGGACAAAATAGAGAGGGAGAATCTCCCTAATGGAAGCACAGACAGCAATAAAAACTGGACAGTTATTCTAATCCTTCTCCAGTCTATCCAAAACTAAAAAAAAAAAAGTTTTGCTTTTAGTTATACTTTATTCTAAACATTGATATTTACTTTATCCAATTTATCTCCACAGAGCAATTCACTTTTTTGTATAATTTGCCTGTCCCTTTTTAGATTATAAGCTCTCACAAGCAGAGTCTTTCCGAACCCTCTTGTCTTGAACGTTATTGTAACTATACAATCTCCCCTTCTATTGAAATATGCTGTGCAAACTGATGGTAACACAGGCAAACACAAGAATAGCCGGACTTTAAATATGCCTGGAACTTGTATAATATATATATAAATAAATATAAAAAGTGCAAGACACATGTATGCATGTACGTATGTATGTGCGCACATATATACATGAAAACATCCATATGTGCGCAAAAACAAATGTATTATGCGTTTTTGCGCACATATGGATGTTTTCATGTATATATGTGCGCACATGACCAGATACATACATGTGTCACACACTTTATTTAACTTATTAAGATTTGGTAATTCTAGGTTTATATTATGATAGACTTTTTCTTTACGATAGGTTTAGGGTGTCTTCTTTGTTAGATATATGTAGTCAGAGCCATGTATGAAATGTATGTTACATGGTCCTGGGTCCTGAAGAAGCGGGGGCTGAAGAAACACGTAGACCAGATCAACTTACTATGCAATTGCTGATCATTTGAACTTAAAAAGTGATTGTAAAGTCTCTTGTTAAAAGTAAATAACAAACATGTTCAAAGTATCTGCCCTGTGTAGTGGTTTTGCACAGGGCAATCTGGATCCTCCTCTTCTCAGGTCCCTCTTGGCTGCTCCTAGCCTGCTATGGGGGCACCGGAGCCGAGCTGCAGCTCCGTGTGTCCATTGGACATGGAGCTGCCGTTCAGCCTCACCCCCCTCTCTCTCCTGATTGGCTAAGTGACTTTGATTGACAGCCATGGGAGCCAATGGGCCGAGGGACTCGTGGACATCGCTGGACAGAGATGGGGCTCAGGTAAAGTATTAGGGGGGCTGATGCACACAGAAGGCTTTTTATCTTAATGCATTAGGATAAAAAAAAAACTTCTGACTTTACAACTCCTAAGCTCTGTACCAATTTTACTCTTGCAATCCTATACTGTATGGTATACCTGTTGATATGTTTATGTCTTTTAAATAAGCAATGTAATAAAATTGAATTTATGAATTTAAAAGCTCGTGTCGGTTTAGTTCTCAAAGGCATATTTAAAGTCCAGCTATTCTTGTGTTTGACTTTTTCTATATTTATGTTTGGGATGATGTCAAAAATAACTTTTTTATGAAATGGTATCCCACCCCAGACTCACAAATTAGTGAATAATTTGATCCCCTGCATATTTTGTAAGTTTGCCCACTTACAAACTAATGAAGGGTCTAAAATTGTTATCATAGGTGTATTTTAAATGATAGAGACAGAATATCAACCAAAAATCCAGAAAAAAAACACACAATACAAATGTTATAAACTGAGAAGCAGTTCAGTAAGTAAAATAAGTATTTGATCTCCTATCAACCAACAATAATTCTGGCTCCCACAGACTGGCTACAGTATGTACTCATGGGGTACACAGATTAGTCCTGTCAAGTTAAAGTGCTGCTAACGACAACTCGTTATGTGTATAAAAGACACCTGTCCACAGAATCTTTTTCTTCCATTCAAACCTCAACATCATGGGCAAGACGAAAGAGCTGTCAAAGGACATCAGGAACAAGATTGTAGACCTGCACAAGGCTGGAATGGGCTACAAGACCATCAGCAAGAAGCTTGGTAAGAAGGAGACAACTGTTGGATTGATTATTCGCAAATGGAAGAAATACAAAATAACCAGTAATTGTCCTCGGTCTGGGGCTCCATGCAAGATTTGGCCTCATGGGGTAAGGTTGATCATGAGAAAAGTGAGGGATCAGCCCAGAACTACACGGGAGGAGCTTTTCGAATAATCTCAAAGCAGTTGGGACCACAGTCACCAAACAAATCATTGTTAACACAATACACCGCCATGGATTAAAATCCTTCAGAGCCCGCTCAAGAAGTCACCCTCCTCAAGAAGGCACATGTACAGGCCCGTATGTGGTTTGCCAATGAACAACTAAATGATTCAGAGAAGGGTTGTGCTGTGGTCAGATAAGACCAAAATTGAGCTCTTTGGCATTAACTTGACTTTCTGTGTTTGAAAGAAGAAAAATCCTGACTAGGACCCTAAGAACACCATCTCTACAGTCAAGCACGGAGGTGTACACATTATGCTTTGGAGACGTTTCTCTGCTAAAGGTAAAGGCCGACTTTGCTGCATTGAGGGGCCAATGGACGGGGCCATGTATTGTAAAATCTTGGATGAGTACCTTCTTCCCTCAGCCAGAACACTGAAGATGGGTCGTGGATGGATCTTCCAGCATGACAATGACCCAAAACATACCGCCAAGGAAACAAAGTAGTGGCTCAAGAAGAAGCACATTAAGGTCATGGAGTGACCTAGCCAGTCTCCAGACCTTAATCCTATAGAAAATGTATGGAGGGAGCTGAATTTTGAGTTGCCAAGTGACAGCCACCTTAAGGATTTAGAGAAGATCTGTAAAGAGGAGTGGACCACAATCCCTCCTGAAATGTGCAAACCTGGTAACCAACTACAAGAAATGTCTTACCTCTGTGCTTGCCAACAAGGGATTCTCCACCAAATACCAAGTCATGTTTTGCTTGGGGATCAAATAATTTCTTTAATTTAAAGCTTGTTTTTTTTTTTACGGACGCATAGTTAAAGCGGTGCCCTTCCAGGCCTATAGCTAGTACCCATTTGGGGTAGGATGGACTAGGACATCAAGGTTCAAACAAATAATATATTGTATGCCTTAATAGTTTACTGTATTACAATGTTGTGTAATATATACTGCAACTTTTATGATTGTTTTTGATTGATGAAATAATAAAAAATTATTGACAAAAAAAAAAAAAAAAAAATACTTATTTTACTCACTGAACAGCAACTCAGTTTAGAACATTTGTATCATGTGTTTTTTCTGGATTTTTAATTGATATTCTGTCTCCATCATTTAAAATAAACCTAAAGATAAAAATTATAGACCCTTCATTTCTTTGTAAGTGGGCAAATATACAAAATCTGCAGGGGATCAAATAATTAATTTCCCCCACTGTATTATAAATCATGTATAATAAAAATAAATAATGATAATAAATTTGGTTGCTTAGGTGTAATTTCTCTCAAGCTGTCCAACACCAACGAAGCCTGCAAACCAGGCATATGGTGTGTGGATGATATCACTGGATAATTATCATAATCACCTGCCCTAGTTTCCTTCTCGCTTATTACATCAAACAGAATGAATTATAGAGAAGCCAAATCAGATCGAATGACTAGTGAATTACTACATAGATGTCAGCATGTAACAGGTGCAGCATGGCACATGGTACAGAACATGGATAGAGAGCGGTTCTGTAACATACACCTCTATAGGATTATTCAAGAACATAGGAGGATATCAGACGAAACATGCCTGTATGAGACAAGCATAGTGAACACAGTACATACATAAAGTGTACATGGAACACACATAAAACAACCCAGGGTATATCAGGATACATAGAACAAATGTACACGCGAGGAAGGGGGGAGCACCTGCTGAAGAAGTCCAGCTTCTCATCATGGGAATTGAGGTGCTGTTGCAGTTGTTCAGAGCTCATAAATCGGCGGTTGCATTCATAACACGGCCAGTTCTTCTCTTGCTCTCTGAGGACTGAAAGGCATAAAAACCATGTATGTTATAATGTGCACAAATTAGATCAAGGTAGGACATAAGTAAAGAGCTGTTTAAATGTAGGTTCCAATGTACACTAAAAAAAAGGCCTCCTCCGTAAAACTTCTATTAGTCCGCTAAAGTTGAACTCCAGGCAAGCAGTTTTAGTTAGACATGTGCACTGACAAAAAATGTGTTCATTTTAATTTCATTCGATTTTTTGCTTTTTTCGGAAATTCAAAAATTTCGGGAATTTGCACATTTCAAATTTTCGGATTTCCGAATTATCGAAATTTCCGAATTATCGAAATTTCCGAATTATCGAATTTTGGATTTTCGGAACTCCGTATTTCCGAATTTTCGGAATTCGGGAATTCAAAGATTTGAAAATCCCAAAATTTGAAAAAAAAAAAAGAAAATCAGTTTAATTAATAACTAATAAATTAACGAGTACGAATTTATCAGAAGTTACGAATTATCTGAAATAACGAATGCCGCATCTAAACAAATGGAATGGAACGAATTAATAATAAATAATCATAATAAAAAGTTATTATTACTTGGCAGTAAAATGCATTAAGGTGAAAAACCTTCTGTGTGCAGCAGCCCCCCTAATACTTACCTGAGGTCCCTCTCTGTCCAGCGATATCCACGAGTGTCTCTGCCGTCCGAGATTCTGCTTCCTCATTGGCTGAGACACAGCGGCAGCGCCATTGGCTGCCGCCAAAAGTCAGATAGCCAATCAGGGCAGAGAGGGGGCAGGGCCAGGTCGGGGCTCTGTGTCTGAATGGACACAGGGAGCTGTGACTCGGCTCGGAAGACCCCATAGCAAATTGCTTGTTGTGGGGGAACTCAACAGGAGGGAGGGGCCAGGATTACAGAAGAGGGACTTGAGAAGAGGAGGATTCGGGCTGCTCTGTGCAAATCCACTGCAACAGAGCAGGTAAGTAGAACATGTTTTTTTTATAGGAAAAAAAAAACGAGACTTTACATTCAATCACTTTAAGGCTTGAGAACCAATTGAAGTTATTTTATAGCAGCCATAATTTTAGTTCCACCCGTCCCACTGAACTGAGGCCCATCTATCCCTAAAACATATAGATGTCAACTCACCCTTCCTCTCCTCCTGTGAGATATCATGAATCTTCTGATTAACAAATTCTGCATAGGATGCAGCGTACCAAACCTACAGATGAACCCAAAAACATCATTTATTGTCAAGTAACTTTAAAAAAAATAAACACTTCCAGAAAACACTACCAAATATTTTTCAATAATAGATACAATTAATGCGATCCACATAATCTAATTCATAAAGCAAAACTCCAGGCACCATTGCCATTTCTGACTGTTGGTATCTACCTTCGTTTGTTCTTTAAAGTGGGGTGCCCGTTAAATAAAAAAAAAAAAAAAAAAAATTAAAAGTCAGCAGCTACAAATACTGCAGCTGCTGACTTTTAATAATCGGACACTTACCTGTCCCAGGGTCCAGCGATGTGGGGGATCAAAGCCCCCCCCCTTTCCGCTCGGCGGCGCCTGCATTCTTACTGTGGGCACCCGGCTGTGGCTTCACAACCGGCCACCCACTGCGCATGCGCGAGCGGCGCCGCGCAGTCATCTGGGACCGGTCACGTGTCCCAGATGACTGACTGCGCCGAGGGGAAGTGAGGTCACCAGCCCGGGCACTGAAGGAGGCAGACTACGAGGGACCCCCCTAACTACAGGCATTTAGAGGCGAGTAAAAATTTTTTGTACTTTATGCATAACAAACACTCATCATAAACAAACAAGTGAAGTAATCCAAAAGTGTAATGCCCCATACACACGATCGGACTTTCCGACAACAAAACTGTGGATTTTTGTTTGAAGGATGTTGGCGTCAACTTGTCTTGCATACACACGGTCACACAAATGTTGGCCAACAATTACCAACGTAGTGACGTACAAGACGTACGCGATATCTCCATTAGGAATGCTAGTTTTACAAGACCGAGCGATTCCGGCTCGTACTTGATTCCGAGCATGCGTGGACTTTTGTACACACGATTGGAAAGTCCGACAACAAAGTTTTGTTGGCGGAAAAATTTGAGAACCTGCTAGCCAACATTTATTGGCAGAAAGTCTGACAACAAATGTTCGATGGAGCAGACACACGGTCGGACTTTCAGTCAACAAGCTCACATCCAACATTTCCTGTCGGAAAGTCCGACCGTGTGTACGCAACATAAGATTTTCCCCAATCTCTCCCCCTTCCCTTGTTTCTCTCCTCTTGGTTCTCCCCCTTTCCCATACTTCCTGCTACTCCCTTTGCATATTTGATTTTTATTTTGGTAGCCTTCTAACATTGTTAATGGGCATAGCCTACTAGAATCTGATATTTTACCAACAGTTATATATAGCTACTGTTGTATTACACTAATGTCTTCAGTCCACTATTGAACCACTGTTTGTATTGCTTATACCTTTCAATAAAAACAAAAGTGTAAGATTTAGTACTACTCCACAGTAGCGCAACCAAACAAAAATAGTTTGAAAAAATAAATAGTGATCAAAAATGAAAAAAGTAAAAAATTAGGAGAAATTGTGGTCATATTAAAGTGGTTGTTAAGCCACTCAATGACATTCCTACAGTCCCCTCTGCTATATTAAAAATTGTCCCCAACATTATACACATGTGCATAAATACAGTGACCAAATAGGATATACTCTTGGGCGTTAAAGGCAGGATATTTGATAGACACTGCTATATCTTGGTAAGACTGATAACACCTATAGTAATGCAAATAACTAAGCTAAATATCCACACTATTTGATTTTGAACGTATAGATGACCAAAAGCGCCTTAGACTGAAGTATACTGTGAAAACAATAGAAATGTAACTTGGTCAGCATTTATTTTCATATACTTATGTGCCTTGCATATAGTGTAATTACGTGCACATGATTGTTTGTGTTTTCTGTTCTGTTGTATGTTTCTAAAATTCAATAAAAACTATCTGATTTAAAAAAAAAAAAAATTGTCCCCAGTGTATGTGCTTTTTTTTTTTTTAAATGCCGCTGTGCACCTCATTTCATAACACCGCTTGCTGCTCCATCTCCTGATCTGACAGCTACAGCGAGAGGGGCTGAGAATCCCCCGCTGACGTCAGCCAGGAGGAGGAGAGGAGACTGGCGGGTGGTCACGTGAGCGCTGAACGACGCTATGAAATGAGGTACACAGCGGCATTAAAAAAAAAAAAAAAAAAACACATACACTGGGGACATTTAATATAACTGAGGGGATTGTAGGAACGTCATTGAGTAATGATAGCAGCAAGAGGGGAACAGATTGGCACTGACACAGCTGATAGGTGGGGGGGGGGGGGGTGTGGAGGAGAGCTGCGGATGACGGAGGCACATAACCTGACCATGGTGTCAGGGCTCAGCAGCCAGGATAAACTGTGGTCAGTGTACAGGGGGAGGGCAGAACCAGGCAGGATCAGCCAGGTATTTTAGGTGATAGAAAGAGCCAAATGACACAGCACAAGCACTGTGCTGTATAACATGCTTTAAAAGAACATCAGTGTATTGCACCAATAAAAATCTTGCAGTCAATGAAGCACATTAGATCCACCACCACTGTGTTATAGTGGCCTTCTCTCAAAGGAATATATCAGATCCAAACGCCCCCCATTCTTATGAGTGTGCAAAATCGCATACTATATTATGGCGACTCCACATCACTTCACCCTTCTTATATCATAAGCTCTTGTCCGCATATGTAGAAAAAAAGAGAATGATGGCGCATGGCTATATGGCAACTGTAAGTGATGCAGTGGCGTCGGGAGAACGAATGGCGTGTTCCTAACAGCAGTCGGAGCCAGCGTGGAGGTATTGAGACAGTTGTGGGAATGCTACCGTGCTGCCATTCTTTGTACAATGCTTGTTTTAATATTTTAACATGAGATCATTTTTTTAATAAATTACATGGTGTGGGCAATATTACACTAGTGGAGGCTTCTCTTTTTTTCTACATATATGTGGACAAGAGCTTATGATATAAGAAGGGCGGAGAAGTGATGTGGAGTCTTGCGAGTGGAATAACCATAATATAGTATGCAATTTTTCCCACTCATGAGAATGGTGGGGAATTTGGATCTGGTGAGTTATATTTCTTTGAGAGAAGGATGGAATAACCATAATATAGTATGCAATTTTTCCCACTCATAATGGGGGCGTTTGGATCTGGTGAGTTATATTCCTTTGAGAGAAGGGCACTATATAAAACAGTGGTGGTGGATCTAAGATGCTTCATTGACAGCAAGATTTATATTGGTGCAATACACGGATATGGACTTTAATGTGGAGGACTTAATATGATCACATTTTTTCCTAATTTTTTACTTTTAATCACTATTTATTTTTTCAAACTGTATTCATTTTGTTTGGTTGGAGTAGTACTAAATCTTACACTTTTGGATTATTTCACTTGTTTGTTTATGATACGTATATTAAGTAATACATATTTGTAATCACGTTTTGTGCGTGGATGGACACATATATAAAAACACTCATCATAAAATTTATCTTGTTTTTCTGAACTTCTGAACCCCCATTTGAATCTCTTTAGCTTTATCATTTATGCTTTTTCTTTCTGTATACATTTAAAAGTTATCACTACATGCTGTTCTTTAAATGATAAATTCCAGGTATGGCTATCTTTGTACAGTCACATGTGCCATACTTGGCCAAACCCTGCAAAGCTAGACAATTACTGTAGTAGGCTCCGATTCTACAGTGAAGGTTTCTGGCTTACGACAACCTTGCCGAGACGCTGCTTATTGAACACAGCTTGTCGCTTGCTAAGCACAGGCACTATTTAGAAAAACACTTTGCACTTTCTGAATGGATGCAAAGTGTTTTCTGATTGGACAAGGTAGAGATTGTGAAGACCCTGTCCTGCCTATTTGACTGTAGAGAAAAGTAATCTAGTCTTTCTCTAGCCAATATGAATTGGTAGGCTGAATTCGACCAGTAAAATACAAGGAGTGCCATAGGTACCTGTTGCGTTTTATAGTAATATCACAATTTCAGAGTTAACCAGCAGAGAGGACCAAGTAAAATCCACAAATACAGATCTCTCTCACTGGGAGCTATGGACCACAGCACATTATTATTACACAGAGGGAGGCTGAAGAAGCAGTATGATTCCCAGTCTACATGGAGACCCCTGTCTAAGATACCCATTTCCCAATGATAATACAGTTGTGTTTTCTGCTACCCTTTATTTTTCTCTTATTTGTGGTGCTTGGCAATATATTAATATACGACTATGGTTTTATTACCTGCAACACCACTATACATTTAAGGTAAATATAGCATATTCTCTAACATTACATTATTAATAATGCATAGAGCTCACTTTTTATACAGATCTTATGTTTATTGTACCTTGGGGTCCTTTATGTTACCATAACCCCCGTGATATTTGGTGTTTTATCACTGCAATGTTAATGTATACTTATACATCCTCTGTAAATGGTCTAGCACTCTCTCGTTTATGCTTTGTACTGTTTCAAAACATAATAAAAACAGATTGAACATAATACAGTTGCGTTTAGTAATCCCCAGTACCCTCAGTTCCTGCTTCGGTTCGATGTTCTTAATGGTGGTGTAATAGATGTGCTGGCCGTACTGATAGGCCACAAGATTCTGCTCTAAATGGTTCTGTGCTGGCCGGACAAACATCATCCAGTTACATAGACTCTCTTCAGACAGGTCAAACCAAAGATCCTCCTGAAAGGCATCCTGGGAATCCAGAGGGTTACTGAGAGACACCTGCAAGAAACAAGTGACTGAATGAATGACACCTTTCTTGAATGCATAAAGTTGAGAGTAGCAAATGGTTAAAACCCCTGTGAGTATTTTCTATGCCATCTGCCACCCATTGGAGAAATCTCCCTTCGCTTCCTGTCCTGTAGATGCAACAGGACATCAGAGGAAATCTCTACAAGGTAAGGGAAAAGCTTCTAACACAGTCATCACCAGAATAGGTGTCCCCATTGGAAGTTTCCACTTTCTGTTCGGGTGACAATTTAAAATGTTGCATTTTACTTCACTTTGAGTCCCGGGGATGGTGGTCATCAGGACAAATATGAGTCCTGAGACCTAACAGGGACATAGACAGCAAACAAAACCAACAGAGGATTTCATCTCCCACCACTCTATCCAAAAAAATGGCCTTAGATACACTATATTAATCCCCAAAAGCCATCAATGAAAACCATCACTTCAAATATATTACAGTCATCTATTCCTTTCTTACCAAACTCTTGCTGACCTTACAAATTTTGCTTCCCAAAGGCCACTGTCCATTATTCCCAAATGCCACCCAGCCCACTCCCTGAAAGAAGCAGTCCTCTGAACAAGAAATTCTCTATCCACAGATTAATGTACTCAGTTAAGCTTCCCAAGGCCTTCTACCCACCACCATCACTAGTATTCCTAGAACCTTCTAACCACCACCATCACTAGTATTCCTAGAACCTTCTAACCACCATCACAATTATTCCCAAGGACTTCTACCCACCACCATCACTAGTATTCCCAAGGACTTCTACCCACCACCATCACTAGTATTCCCAAGGACTTCTACCCACCACCATCACTAGTATTCCCAAGGACTTCTACCCACCACCATCACTAGTATTCCCAAGGACTTCTACCCACCACCATCACTAGTATTCCCAAGGACTTCTACCCACCACCATCACTAGTATTCCCAAGGACTTCTACCCACCACCATCACTAGTATTCCCAAGGACTTCTACCCACCACCATCACTAGTATTCCTAGAACCTTGTAACCACCACCATCACTAGTATTCCTAGAACCTTCTAACCACCACCATCACAATTATTCCCAAGGACTTCTACCCACCACCATCACTAGTATTCCCAAGGACTTCTACCCACCACATCAATTATCCCCAACACCTACTACCCACCCCCATCACTAATATTCCTAGAACCTTCTAACCACCACATCACGATTATTCACCTACTACCCACCACCATGAAGATTATTCCCAAGGCCTTCTAACCATCACTTATATTCCCAGGGCCTTCCACCCATTAAACATCACTATTTTCAAGGCCTTCCACTCACAGCCATCACTATTCTTTCCTAGACCTTCTACCCACTACAACCACTACTAAATTCCAGAGTCTTCCACCCACCACCATCACTGTTTTGCAAAGCATGCTACCCACCACCATCACTATGGGGAACATTTATCAACTCTGTCTCATAACAAATTGTACTAAACAGAAGTAATGAGACAGATCATTTTGCAGCTTGATTCATAGATTCATCCCCTCTGCTGCTCTAAGTAGCACCCCACTTAATGGGATTTTTTTCCCCCCTAAAATAATAAACACGTTATACTTACCTGCTCTGTGTAATGGTATTGCACAAAGCGGTCCCTTTCATCCTCTTCTGGGGTCTCCCGCTGGCACACTCGATCCCTCCTCCCTTCCGAATGCCCTCATAGCAAGCCACTTGCTATGGGGGGCAGATGTGCAGGCTCGTTCCTGAGGCGGGATAGGTGTGCCCATAGACACACACAGCGCTTCTTTGCCCCAACCCCGCTACCTCCTCACTTGCTGTGATTGACAGCAACAGGAGCCAATGTCTCCTGCTCCTCCCTGTAAGGACAGAAGGGGGGGGGGGAGAGAGAGAGACTGCTGCTCTCACAGTGCTGGATCAAGATAAAACTCAGGTTGGTATTTAGAAGGAGCTGAGGTAAAAATTCTTATGCCTTTACAGCCACTTTAAAAGTGAAATTCTCAATTCTCTTCTTCAGTGCTAAATTTGTCACAGTTAGCTGCCCAGGATTGCAGGCACAGGGGATGCAAAAATCACAGAACAACCGTCACATAGACTTTGCTAATTGAGAGGCAGCCAGACATGCATCTAATTTTGTCACTAATCTGCTTGATAAATGTCCTATTGTTCTCTGCATCTCCACTATTATTAATGTCATCTTCACCTAATGCCTGGTACACACAATGAGATTATCGGACAAAATTTTTTGCATGCTAATCTCATATCGAAAATTCTCGTACGCTAGAAAAAAAAAAAAATTCGGAAGCGATATAATGCATTAGTATTGTATTTGACAACTGTATTGATTAAAAAACGAAAATAGTACGATCTGGCATTGTATGAGAAAAAATTTTCGCACTTGTCCCATTGGATAATTTTGGTCATGATTGGGTCTTGAAAGCTGTGTATGAACAATCAGATTATCATACGATCTCTTTGAAAGTGGTATTTTTCGTACGATTTTCTGATCGTGTGTACGAGCCATATGTCATGGCCTCTCTCTGCTACATCACTTCTTTCTCTCCCCCCTTTAAAATTCTACAATCTTCAGTCATCTCGTGATTCTAACTGGCCCTTTCTCATCTTCAGGAAATAAAATAAAAAATAAGTCACCCTCACAAACCTTCAGATGGATGTAGCCATCCTTCAGCTCAGATTTTTTAACTAAAGGTCCTTCCAAAGGTCCAAATTGGGTGCGTTTGGGAATACGTCTCTTGGAATACACCCCTCCAAGGAAGCGATCAATGTACAAAACTAAGGGCAAACTGGCTCGAGCTCGGGTCAATACAGGACGGTTCGGAATGGGATGGAGGGCCCCGTGTTTCGGGCACACTGATGGATGGGCGTTATTGCACTCTTCACACCCTGCAAGACAGAGAAAAAGAACCCTGTAAGTAACCGATTCTGTTTGAGATTATACATTGGTCATGCTTTATTGGTCAGACATCCAACACAAAGTTCTATACACAGGTCATCATCTTTTTAGTTATATGGTAAGCATTTTGCTCAATGAGACCCCGGTTAAGGCAGCTTTCAGGAAACCATGTTGAGATAATTTCCCTTATATTCTTCAGGTTCTGCACACCTGTAAAATTGCTATCCTAAGCTAACTCTGCCCGTCTCAACCAAAACTGATGGAACTTTGACCCACGTTTGTTACATTGTTCCCTCAATTCTGGTCCCAGCTCAATAAAACACACTACACATCGGACCTGCGTGCGCTCTCTTCATCTGCGCTCCTAGTTTGTCCAAACAACCAATGTACAGTATTAGATTGCAGACAAAAGCCAAACAATAGAATGTTGATTGCAAGCAATGTTCTTGTTGTATATCTTCGCACTATAACTATATACCATATTTAATCGGCATATAACACGCACTTTTTTCCCCTGAATATCAGGGGTGCGTGTTATACGCGGATCCCCCGCCGTTGTGAGCCTCTGGACGGCTTTTAGCTTTCGGCCGTTCTCTGCAGCTTTCGAAGGCGAAAGGCGGCCGAAAGCTGCAGAGAAAGGCCGAAGGCAGCCGAAAGCTGCCAAGAACGGCCAATGGCACCAACCTTCAAACTGCAGTGACACTGACATGTCACTGCAGTTTAACTGCAGCCTGGGCTAGGCTGCAAATGACACTGGAGGAGGCTGCAGATGGACACTGCAAGGATGCAAGGCTGCAAATGACACTGACAAGCCTGCAGATGGATGCTGTGCAAGGCTGCAGATGGACACTGACAAGGCTGCATTGATGGGCATTTAAATGCAAGTTTTTTCCTTAAAATTTCCTCCTAAACTTGTGGGGTGGGGTGCGTGTTATACACCGATAAATACGGTATTTATTTTTATTTTTTAATTTTATTTTTTTCTATATAGTCAACAAGAGACCCTCTGGATTATCTGTGGCCATTTCTGATACCTCCTCCACTCCCCAACCCCCTCCCAATAAAACAGGTTGCCCAACACTGATCTAAACTTCTTTATAATTTACTATTTTCTAAGGCATTAGATCTTGTAGTCTCCTAGCAACATTCACTCCCTGGGGCGGCTACAATAAGATCTGGAGGCTCCGATCACCTAGAAGGCAGGCTGAAGGGGGATTGCATTAGGCTGAAGTCCCTAAAGAATAAGCATCTTATAATCATCAAATATATCTCTAACTTGTGCTAATCCCCTCCAGTTCCCTGGAGTGCAGACAATCCTCCTGAGGAAGACATGGAATGAAGACTCCACACACCGCTGTGATAGGAATAAATTCTATTAACAGTCAGTACAACACAAATCTGCTCTCTGTATTCGATGCAAAATGCATATCATTGCTGACTGAACGATCCAAATAAAACCTTTTTATTCCTTGTTTTAATGTGAATCTTTGGTTTGCCCACGCAAAACAATGCAACAAGTTTGCTTTACTGTAGCCCTTCCCAGAAGAATATACTCACCTTCCCTTGGCTCCCCCGCTACTCTATCTAGCCACGGGGATAAAAAAGAAAGACCTGCGTAAGCTACAAGTTGCCAGAGTTGTACTTTCCCAATGCTAAGTCCTCCCTGTAAAGCAATAAATGGCTGAGCACTGTCATGTAGATTTAGGCACATGTTCCTCAAGATGCAAAGTACTGGATTTTTTTTGGCTTCTGTAGACAAATGGAATGGCAGGGGAGCAAAGGAGAGGTCTCCAAGCGCACCTTTAGAAAGCCTGCAGTCTCCGACCGTTCTCCTGTATCATGTCTGCAGTCTCCGACCATCTCCTGTATCATGTCTGCAGTCTCCGACCATCTCATGTATCTGCAGTCTCCGACCGTTCTCTTATCATACGGCTGCAGTCTCCGACCGTTCTCTTGTATCATATGTCTGCAGTCTCCGACCGTTCTCTTGCATCATACATCTGCAGTCTCCGACCATCTCCTGTATAACGTCTGCAGTCTCTGACCCTCTCCAGCATAACGTCTGCAGTCTCTGACCCTCTCCAGCATAACGTCTGCAGTCTCTGACCCTCTCCAGCATAACGTCTGCAGTCTCTGACCATCTCCTGTATAACGTCTGCAGTCCCTGACCCTCTCCAGCATAACGTCTGCAGTCCCTGACCATCTCCTGTATAACGTCTGCAGTCCCTGACTGCAGTCCCTGACCATCTCCAGCATAACGTCTGCAGTCCCTGACCATCTCCTGTATAACGTCTGCAGTCTCTGACCATCTCCTGTATAACGTCTGCAGTCTCTGACCCTCTCCAGCATAACGTCTGCAGTCTCTGACCCTCTCCAGCATAACGTCTGCAGTCTCTGACCCTCTCCAGCATAATGTCTGCAGTCTCTGACCATCTCCTGTATAACGTCTGCAGTCCCTGACCCTCTCCAGCATAACGTCTGCAGCCTCTGACCATCTCCTGTATAACGTCTGCAGTCTCTGACCATCTCCAGCATAACGTCTGCAGTCTCTGACCATCTCCTGTATAACGTTTGCCGTCTCTGACCATCTCCTGTAACATGTTCGCTGTCTCTGACCATCTTCTATAAATTGTATTTGCTTTGCAATGCAACAGGCTTACTTTAAAGGCCACCCCAGTACCCCAGTACCCCAGTAGATAAACAGAGCATCATGGGTGTGAAAGAAAGTTAAATAACGGCTTTAAAGCAAATTAAACTAGTGCATCCTACTAAAGTTAACTAGCATTAACACAGCAGAAGCACACACAATGAGCAGACTGCTTCAAACCTCATTACACATCAGCTTGCATGATATTGGCTATCCATTTTTTTGGCAATGTCTTACGGTAGGCCTCTCCTCTTTTCACACACTGCTGATGATAATCTAATGGGAGGTGAGCTCAGTGAATGAGACGTGTCAGGGTATATAAACAGTGTGGACAGTGAGGACATTGATGAGTGAAACACATATCTCTGGAAATGATGAAATCTTAATGCTGTTTTCCAGTCCTTAAAAGTAACAATGGTGAGAAGGAAGATTTAAACTTGACATGAAAACATAATACAAAACAGAAACCCGTCAACACACATCATTGGATGTACCATAAACTCACACAGATCATTGGGATCAAACGGCCGTGGTGGGTCAGGTTCCCATTCATCCGCATCAGAGTCCTCCCCTTCTTCATCTTCATCCTCTTCCTCATCATCATCGTCGTCATCTTCATCATCATCATCATCGTCGTCGTCATCATCCTCGTCATCCTCATCATCCTTGGCCTGCGAGTTGGTGTTTGGACCTTCCAATGTAGTCATGTTTGTTGTGCTCTCCACACCCTCCACAGGAGGTAAGCTGCCATCGTGCACCGATAACGATGCCTGAATATTACCGCAAATAAAAACAAAATGGATTACACATACACTTCACTAGAAATACTGCTTTTACTACCAGTGGCCAATGACTGACTTTGCGCCACCCCCTCCCCTACAATAGACTACCAGTGGGGTGGATTTGAACAAATGTGCAGGGAATAGAAGAAACCATTAGAAATAATAAAAAATAAAAAAAGGAAATAGAGAGAAGTGTTTATGAATGTGCCACGGGGGGGGGGAGCACAAAATTTCAAATTTTTAAAAGTTGGAATCAGATTGGTGGCTTTAGGCAATTTCCTCATCATTGTAATTTTTTTTTTTGCCATTTAAAGTAAATCCATCATGAAACAATATCACAATGCTACACAGCATACAAACATTACCAAATGGCTTCTAATAAATTGCACACTAAAGTGGAACTCTGGGCAAAATAAAAATGAAAAAAAAGATGAAGTTCACATGCATTTTTTTAGCGTGTTTGCAAATATACAGAAATGATCTACAATCCATTTAACCTTACAGTACTTCTTATGGGTCCTCTTCTCATCTATGCAGTTTCCTGCAATGCATTTTTTGGAAAAGTACAGGTTCTTTTTTCACGGCACGTTCATTTTTTGGCTTCATAGATTTCAATGCTGTTGCATCAAAAACGCATACAGTTGTGCTCATAAGTTTACATACCCTGGCAGAATTTAATGATTTCTTGACCATTTTTCTGAGAATATGAATGTTAACACAAAAACCTTTTCTTTCACTCATGGTTAGTGTTTGGCTGAAGCCAATTATTATCAAATCTTATTAAATCATAATGGTAACAGAAACTAATTTACCAAAATGACCCTGATCAAAAGTTTACCCCAGTTCTTCATACCGTGTATTGCCCCCTTTAACATCAATGACAGCTTGAAGTCTTTTGTGGTATTTGTGGATGAGGCTCTTTATCTTCTCAGTTGGTAAAGCTGCCCATTCCTCTTGGCAAAAATCCTCCAGTTCCTGTAAATTCTTGGGCTGTCTTGCATGAACGGCACGTTTGAGATCTCCCCAGAGTGGCTCAATGATATTGAGGTCAGGAGACTGAGATGACCACTCCGGAACCTTCACTTTATTCTGCTCTAGCCAATGACAGGTCGACTTGGCCTTGTGTTTTGGATCGTTGTCATGTTGGATTGTCCAAGTATGTCCCATGCGCAGCTTCCTGGCTGATGAATGCAAATGTGCCTCCAGTACTTTTTGATAACATACTGCATTCATCTTGCCATCAATTTTGACCAAATTTCCTGTGCCTTTGTAGCTCACACATCCCCAAAACATCAGCAATCCACCTCCGTGTTTCACAGTAGGAATGGTGGACCTTTCATCATAGGCCTTGTTGACTCCTCTCCAAATGTAGTGTTTATGGTTGTGGCCAAAAAACTAAATTGTGGTCTCATCACTCCAAATAACTTTGTGCCAGAAGGTTTGAGGCTTGTCTCTGTGCTGATTGGCGTATTGTAAGTGGGATACTTTGTGGCATTTGCGTAGTAATGGCTTTCTTCTGGCGACTCGACCACGCAGCCCATCTTTCTTCAAGTGCCTCCTTATTGTGCATCTTGAAACAGCCACACCACATGTTTTCAGAGAGTCCTGTATTTCACCTGGAGTGATTTGTGGGTTTTTCTTTGCATCACAATTTTCCTGGCAGTTGTGGCTGAAATTTTAGTTGGTCTACCTGACCGTGGTTTGGTTTCAATAGAACCCCTCATTTTCCACTTCTTGATTAGAGTTTGAACACTGCTGATTGACATTCTCAATTCCTTGGATATCTTTATATCCCTTTCCTGTTTAATACAGTTAAAACTACCTTTTCCTGCAGATCCTTTGACAATTAATTTTGCTTTCCCCATGACTCAGAAACCAGAAACGTCAGTGCAGCACTGGATGAAAGATGCAAGGGTCTGTCAGGAGCCCAGAAACTCATTGACCTTTTATATATATATATATACACACACACACACACACACACACACACACACACACACACTAATTACAAGCAAACAGATCACAGGTGGGGATGGTTACCTTTAATAGCCATTCAAACCCCTTTGTGTCAACTTGTGTGCATGTTATTAGGCCAAAATCACCAGGGTGTGTAAACTTTTGATCAGGGTAATTTGGGTAGATTCTGTTGCCATTATGATTTAAAACGTGAGTTCATTAATAAATGGCTTCAGCCAAACACTAACCATGAGTGAAAGTAAAGTTTTTGTGTTATCATTCATATTCTGGCCAAGAAATTATAAATTCTGCCAGGGTGTGTAAACTTATGAGCACAACTGTATACATGTGTTTTATAAAGCATTTTTCCTGTGCTTTCCTGCCTGCTCCTAGCAACATGGACACATGGCTTACCATTGGTCAAAACAAAAATGCAAAACATGTTAAAAATGCATCAAAAACATGCATTAAAAAACATAAAATGCCCTGCTAAAAGCGCATCAACCGCACATGCACATATGTGAACCTAGCCAAAAAGGATGCAAACACTTTTTAGTGACAGATTCAAACCAGTCAGTTTGTTTATTGTTGTGTACAAAGACTCTACAAGTTAAAAAAACAAAAACAAATCCCTATTATTGTTCCAAGATTGCATTCGGCTCTATAAGTGGAAGAAAAGCCTAACTATTCTTAATGCGGATCTCCATGCCAGGCCCCCCACTCCCCAACAACCAAATTTTTTTAATCCAAACCCCTGCCTACCTTGATAGTATCACGCCATTTTTTGAAAGCTGAACATTTCAGATACTCACCCGTCTAGTGGATCCAGCGATGTCCTGCAGAATCCTTTCAGAATTCTACACTGCTCGGTCCCGCGCCAACATCTTCTTATATGACATCATCGAGGGGCTCGCTGGCTCTTCCGGGTTCAGCTACCAGGCTTCGTGATGACGCGCAGCTAGCCCCGCCCTCCTCCTCCTTTCTGAAGGGAGCACAATGAGTCCTGGGATACATGTTGTACATAGCTCAGGAGGCAAAAAGGAGGGTAGTGCACGTCATTTGCCTAGGCATGACATGCAGAGGGCAGGGCTGAACTGAAAAAAAAGAAATGAACAAAACAGAAAAAATAAATAAATAGTGCACTCCACATGTAAGGGAGGCGAGGAGGGGAGGGAACTTAAATATGAGGGTCAAGATGCGTTTTAAAAATGTTCCCTTCCTCCTCCCTAATTTGTATAAAAAGAGATCTAGGTACTCACTTATTTTTAATCCGGTCCAGTTCGGTCAGGTGATCCAACAGCTCCAGCTCTCCTGTGTCAGTATGCAGCTACTTCAGGGGAGAGGAGAAAGAAGGGAGCACCGGCAATGCCATTGGAGTCTATGGGTGACGTCAAGCACGTTGCCTTCAGCCATGGTTGAGTGTTCCCCTACACAGAGCTGCAGAATCACCTGACCAGCCCAGATCGGACTGAAAATCTGTAAAAATTGGCCAACATTCGGCGTGTGTGTATGGCAGCCAGTCTGAGAGAAGCCAGCTGTTGGGCCGGCTTCCGTTGAATGAGCATGCTGGAAAACGAGAAGCCGACCGACTCCCGATCAGCCCTCTCAACCAATGGCTGAGAGCGCTGACTGGGGGGGTTCAGAACACAGAACAGCAGGAGAGATCGCTGCACTAACGTCGGATCTTTAGTACAGCTGCTCTGACCAGAGCTGTCTAGTGGTGTGTACCAGGCTTTAATCTTTGCACACATACACTGTAAAGGCTTGTTAACCTGTAGTAAGAAGATGAGAGAACTAGGGAGGCGAACTGGACTCCTTGAGATAACACAGGAAGTGTACAGAGGACACAGGACTCTCTGAATTTCTTTGCACTAATCAAACAATTGCCAAAATAAAATATTTTCACTAAAACAACTAATATACAGTCTGCGCTAATGGAAAAAAATATGGGGGCAGCCAGCGAGAAACCAACATATGTCAATTCCAAACAGATCACAGAATATATGCAAAGCCTACCAAAGAAATAAGTTATGTAATGCATAAACTTAAGAAGTGCCTAATAAAAACTAAAAAATGTATGTGCAATAAATTGTCATAAATATGAAAGACTTTCATAAATCAGTTCTTTAAAGCGCAACAATTCACCCATCAATCTGTAAAGAGTAAAAAACTATCTGACATCCAAATCCGCAGATAGTGGAAATGCGGCAGACGTCACCCAGAGTTAAAGTGGTTGTAAACGCTTACAAACCACTTGGACCTACATTAAGGCTACACCTAGATTAAGGCTTACCTGTAGGTCAAAGAAATATCTCCTAAACCTACACGGTTTAGGAGATATTTGCCAAAAGACAGGCACCGCTTTGACATCGCTGGCTCCTGTGTCAGGTAAGTGACACATAATGGGCTACTATGTGATGCATAGTAGTCCATTATGCTTTACCTTTGCAGGGAAACAAAGAGGAAGTAAACCCATTAGGTCCGGTCGTGTGTACGCGGCATTAGGCATTCCAGAGCTTCAACCTTCCAAACAGGAGGCAGAAAACACATGCATTACAATCCCCAGGATGGATGGATCTCTCTGTGCCTCCAGTACACTGCAGCCTGATCCACAAACACTTGATTTCCACTATATGACCCTCTATAACTACACACAATTTATTTATTTGGCAGGCGCTGCATATATTCTGTGACCGGTTTAAAAAAAAAAAAAAAAAAAAATATCACTGTTGTTGTCCATAAAAGATTAATTTCAGGTATGGATATTTAATACATAGTTACATTGGTCCAGCTTGGACCTATGTAACCATGTATATACACCATACCTGGCCAATGCCATTGAAAGCTGAGGTCACAGATGTAGACACGACTACTCCATCGATCTCCACCTGCTTCCAGGTCCTGCGCCTAGCAGGTGCCCTGCTGCTTTATCAACACAGGAGACTGGCCACTCGGCTAAGCATTCTCAGACTGGAAGAGGTGGAAAGCGTGACATCACTGCCTCGCCTCTCCAGCACACCCAATCAGAGAATGCTCTGCAGTCATTCATGTTGTGCCGCTAACCTCCTGTCTTTAGAATGCAGCAGGGCCGCCACTAGGTGTGGGACCCACAAGCAAGTGGAGATCACTGGAGGAGCAAAAGCTACTTCAGTGATTTCCAGCTTCCAGGGCATTGGTCAGGTATGGACCATTGTATTCTTCTTTAATATGTGAAAAGAAGCGGAGTGTTACACCTGCTGGATACCTATGAAAATACTAAACATAAATTTGCAATATTCTGCATTTAACTGACAAATACAACAGATCACAAGAAATTAAGAAAAACCATACAAATGTATAAATATATATATATATATATATATATATATATATATATATATATATATATATATATATATACGGTATATATATATAATTATTTTTTTTCTTTTATTCCTTCCAGCACATGGGCCTGCTTTCTTCAGCTAGTTGCAAAACAGTTAGCCTGCAGAGAGTCGGCTGACCTTACATGCCCCTTCAGCTGAAGGGTTAGACTTGGCACAGCTGGTACAACATTTAAAGCTTTTGTCTGATTAAAAAAAGAAAGCACAAGAGCGCCGTGCCTTTAAACGAGGCTGCCTGGCCTCCAAGTGAAGCGTGGGATGATTGGAAAGATGATTAATTCATAAGCTGCTGCTGCCCCCTGAGGAGAAACTTGTGTACTGTTCTTTTATCCATTCAATCGTCACACCTCCCGAGCGCCCATTAATCTTTCAGCACTACAGATGTGCGAGCCGCCGCTAAAATCTGCACTGGTGAGCACCGAGTCTTTTCTGTATTTGCAACAATGGAAAATAGGTGCAGAGACTGCTTGCTGTATAATTCACTTATATGTATAATTAACTGCACCGGACGCAGGCGGTGAGCCCTTCTGGTGTTTGCGACAATGGCAGTTCATTAGAAGAAGGTGCATAGCGGCAGGCTGTAGAATTTAGATAAAACACAACTAAAATTTGTAGCAAACCTAGGCAGAGAGCCCTTGCTGTACAAACGTCATAAGCAGCTTATCGGCTGCAGGCTGTATTGATTTACATCATATGTAACAAGGTAATAAAAACATTGCCCATTATAGATATCTGCATCCACAGCTCCCAAAAAAAGAAATCAATCCTGGGATTTAAATGCCTATTGGGACACACAGTGGATATAAAAAGTCTACACATCCCTGATAAAATGTCAGGTTTCTGTGATGTAAAAAAATGAGACAAAGATAAATAATTTCAGAACTTTTTCCACCTTTAAATGTGACCTATAAACTGTACAACTCAGTTTAACAACAAACTGAAATCTTTTAGGTGGAGGGAAGTAAAAACAAAAAAATAAAAAAATAAAAATATGGTTGGATAAGTGTGCACACCCTTAACCACTTGGCACTTAAACCCCCTTCCTAACCAGACCAATTTTCAGCTTTCGGTGCTCTCACACTTTCAATGACTCAGTCTAGGGCTGAAACAACTAATCGATTAATCGACAACTAATCGATTATGAAATTAATCGATTACTATTTTCAAAATCGATTAATCGGGCAGTAACATAATGGGGTTAAAAAAAAAACTAAAACTAGCCCTTTATAGTACAAAAAGAGCAAATAATCGCTACTGTAAATATTACTTTCACAGTTCTACAGTAAAAAAAATAAAAAATGAACCCTACAGTAGTGATTATCTGTTTTTTTTGTACTATAAAATGGCTAAATTTTCGTTTTTTTAACCCCCATTATGTTACTAAACGCACTACAGTTCATTTACATGGTTTCCTATGGGACACGTTCACATCTGTGCTTTTTTCAGCCGCTGCTGTTTGGAAAGGGTCAGGGACTTTTTTTTTAATGCAAAACTGTACTTTTTTGGTTCAATATACTTCAATGGAGAAGCTTCAGAAAAGCATGTAGTGCGTTTTTGCAGCAATTTGTGTTTTTTAATCTGCCCAAAAACTAATTGGCCAAAAAAAGTATATCTCTTCTGTCTGTTATTCTCAGAGTAGATTAAATATTTTGCTCCCTAACCATATAGTTAGTTAGTTATATTTACCACTGCATATAGAGATAATTAAGAATAAATTGCCTTTTTTTTTTTTTTTTTTAATTGGCAGAGTAAATCGCTTTGCATTCCCGTACAAATGACATGCAAATTCAGTGGGGTGTGAACTGAGCCATACATTATGTATTGCTTAATTCTCACTGGACCGGCACCAAAAACGTGCAGTACCCTTTTTTTGTCCACACTGGAATCGGCAGCATCTGCATAACATGAAGGGCGATTATCTAGGGGCGAAAAACAGAGATGGAGAGCTTTCCAGTCGACAATTCACTGGCTTACTGCGTCACGAGAATAGACCACTGGCCGGAACTTGCCCAGTATGCTATTGAGCTGCTGGACTGCCCTACATCCAGTGTGCTTTCTGAATGGGCATTTAGTGCTGCTGAAGGTTTTCAGACCCATGCGATCCAATTCCACAGTTTGCACTGCACTCTGCGAACTGATTTGGGGTGTCATTAACTTTATATTGACACAGACTGTGAACTGACTGCGACTCTGAAGCGCTGTGGGAACCGCATAGGAATCAATGCCGTTCCCACACCGCATCAGTGTGAACCGGTCCTAAAGCAGAACCAGCTGCCTCGATTAAACAGATGTTAAAATAAAAACTACTCAGTGTGTAAATAAGTCAGCTGATCTGCATGACTGATCAGTGAACTCCTGTCCCCCACACAGGAGGTCTAGAGATTGGGCTTCTCAGCTACTGGGATGAGCTCAGACATGTTCAGATATTATGCCAAACCCACCTGAGCTATCCTGCCAGGAAGCTGTCACCACAAACAGCCAATCACAAGCTGCCAAGGCATTTTCTACCCCACAACCAAGGGGCGTGTATACACAGGGAAGCGGTCACTGCGGATTGCCAATCATTAGCAGCCAAGGCATTCCCTGCCCCACAGCCACATGTAAACATGCCCCGTGGCTTACGATTGGCGGTCCGCAGCGACAACTTCCTAGCGGTATAGCAGAGGCGGGGTCGGATTAGTATTTGAACTCACTTGAGCTCATCCCTGCTCAGCAGGGACCACAGGATTCATTGTATTCTGTTCCGGGAAATAGCCAGACACCTCGGCACCAGAAATTTGGGCCCAAGTCTCTGACTACTGAACTCTACATACAATTTTTTTTTTTTAAGAGTCAAAGTTGTTCCTTTATTTAACAGAATAATGTACAGGTTACAACAAAAGTCCCACATGGACCGAATCAGATATACAGTACAGGTGTCTTGGTGTGAAGATACATACAAGAGTTTCTAAACATGTTCAGTGAAGATAACGGTAAGACAGGGTATACATCCGTTTATAAGGGCAACGTAATTATTGTGTTTAAACAGTCTCCCGCCCACCCAACGCCACATAGCTTCTCAAAAAAAAAACTTCTACCGAGCAGATACCTGCTAACCCGACCAGGGTTGCCACACTTTGTTAAATTTATTCGGGCAGTTCCTATTAATATATGTCAACTTGTACAGGGGCAGGACAGCATTAATGGACTTTTCCCATGCAGTGATCGTGGGGGGGGAGGGGGAGCTCCAATGAAGCACAATCTCCCTCTTGGCGTAGAAGAAGAGGTATGTCAGCAATAGTTTGGTATATCTAGGCCTTTGATCGTCGTCTTGAATGCCTAACAATATCAGCTCTGGTGACTTAGGGAGATTTAGTTGTAGGCGACCATTGACGGACTCCAATACCGCATCCCAGTATTTAGCTACTTTGGGACAGTTCCAGAACATATGAAAGAATGTTCCCACATTGTCTCGGCAACGGGGACAGTCGGGGGATCGCTGTGGGAACACCTTGTGGAGTCTCTGGGGGGTAAAGTAGACCCTGTGGAGAAACTTCACTTGTATGAGGCGCTCTCTGGAGGAAATCAGCAGGGAGGCACTGTCTGCGAGGCAGTCATTCCAGTCTTCCTTGTCCAGCCCAGGGATGTCAGTTTTCCAATGGTCAAAAAGTCTGTCTACTTTGGCAGAGTCAGTCCTAAGGAGCTCGAGATATAGGGTCGAGAGGGGCCTATCCAGTTGCTCTTGTGATAGCACCTGTTCGATGGGGTCTACAGTCAGTCTAATGGGAGCAGGAAATTCGGCCCTGATGGCGTGACGCAGTTGGAAATACCGAAATAGCATCCAGTCCGGCAACTGAAGGGTTGCCTGTAGTGCTGGGAATGGCTTCACAGTGCCATTCGTTAGAATGTCAGTGAGAGTCTTTATACCAAATCCCGCCCAAACCACCGGGTCCGGGACCGTCCTGATGTGAGGGAGGTTGGGGTTTCCCCATAGTGGGCATCGAGGAGACCAGTTCCGGGGGTCTATTTTCCCTCTCCTGGCCGCCATCCAGACCCTGAGGGTGGTCTGAGTGGGCGCCGGGAGCTCCGTATACGCCCTGCGTCCCCTGTAAACCAGGTTCCCCAGCTCCTGCAGTGACCCTATGATTGCTGCTTCAAGGCATACTGCCGCATTCCCCCTGGAGAGGACGAACCACCACCTAGCTGTCACCAAGACAGCCGCCCAGAAGTATGTCTGGTAGTCTGGCGCAGCCAGGCCCCCACATTGAACAGGGAGGGTTAGTGTGGATTTGGCCAGTCTCGGGGCTTTCCCCCCCCATACGAAGGAGCCTACACATTTATCCACTTCTGCAAACATTGATTTGGGTATCCAGATGGGACTGTTGCGAAAAACATATAAAAATTTAGGGAGGAATATCATTTTTAACAGGTTTATACGGCCCATGAGGTTCAAGGGTAATGTATTCCATGATGAACATTTGGTTCGCAACTGTGCCACAACCGGGCGTACATTTAGTTCCCTATATTCTGCCACTTGTCTTCTGACCTGGATACCCAAATATTTAAATTGATCAACCCAAATAAGTGGTATGTTAGGACTGACTTCTCGAGCCCGGGGGTCCAGGGGGAAAATGTTGGATTTAGTCCAATTGATGCGCACTCCGGAGAACCTACCAAAAATGTTGAATATCTCGAGAGCTGCAGCCAACGAGTCCCCTGCGTCTTGCAGATACAGGAGGGCGTCGTCCGCGTACAGCGAGATCTTTTCTACCAGAGTGCCTATCTTAAGACCCTTCACCCTATCTGAGTGTCTAATTCGGGTAGCAAGGGGCTCAAGAGCCAATGCGAATAGGGCCGGGGACAAAGGACACCCCTGCCGCGTCCCCCTTTGTAACGGGAACGAGGCAGAGAGCCTATTACTGGTGCGGATGCGGGCCCTAGGTGCCCGGTAGAGCATACGGAGCCACTGAAGAAATCGGGGCCCGATCCCATATCTCCCCAAAGTCTCCCAGAGGAACGTCCACTCCACCGAGTCAAATGCCTTTTCAGCGTCAAGTGAGGCAATGACTCTTCCACCGCTGTTATCATGAGTAATAGACATATTGAGGAAGAGCCGGCGGAGGTTGATATCGGTACCCTTACCCGGCATGAACCCAGTCTGATCCGGATGAACGACCTCCTCAAGGGCTGTGGATAGCCTGTTGGCCAGAATTTTGGCCAGTATCTTGGCGTCCACGTTTAGGAGAGATATTGGCCGGTATGAGGAGCATTCCTCCGGATCTTTCCCGGGCTTGGGTATCAATACCACCACCGCTTCAGACATTGACTCGGGGAGGGCCCCCAGCTGGAAAAATTGAGCAAACAGGGACACTAACCTCGGTGCCAGCAGTTCAAGGTGTTGTGCGTAGAATTCCCTGGGCAACCCGTCCGCCCCAGGAGTCTTGCCCGCCTTGAGTTGGCCAATCGCCAACTGTACCTCCTCCAGTGTTATGGCTGCTTCGAGAGCTTCACATGTCCGGTCACTAATAGTCGGTAAGGGGATCCCGTCCAAATAGTCAGTCAGTTCTAGAGGGGAGTAGCTCACCTTGGTGGAATACAGCTGTTCATAATATTGGGCAAATCTATGGTTTATATCCTGTGGGGTCCTTAGCAGGGTTCCGTCTATGTCCTTGACTACAGCAATATGCGTGGCAGTGAACTGACCCTTCGCCAGCCAGGCCATCAGGCGGCCGCTCTTGTTCCCATATTCAAATATTTTGTGAGCTGTATGAAGTAGTGACTTATGCATCCCATCCACTCTGCAGAGAGAGAGTTGGTGTAGGGCAAACTGCCACTCTCCATAAGCTTCCCTGTTTGGATTGGCAACATATAGTTCTTCCTTCCTCGCAGCCCTATCCTCGAGTTCCTCCAGAGAGCGCGTCGCCTTCCTGCGGGCCGCCGCAATACGGGCTATGTACTCCCCCCTGGTCCATGCTTTAAAGGCGTCCCATGCAATTAGAGGATCAGTGCCAACAGCATTCTCTAACCAGTAATGGCATACCCCCTCCTGCACCGCCTCTTGAGTACTTTCCTCCTCTATCCAGAATCTGGACAGCCTCCACATCCTATCCCCAGGGGGCCCAAATGACAGTTTAAGCAGCAGAGGGGTATGGTCTGATATCCCTCGTGATAAAATGCGGCTGTCTGTGGACCTCCTGAGCAGAGAGCCCGACGCATACATCAAGTCTATGCGAGACAGGGTCTTAAATGTGGCAGAGTGACAGGTGAACTGTCTGCCAGACGGGTTGAGGCTGCGCCAAACATCTGTCAGGGCAAAACTATTTGCCCATTCCGCCAGGCCGGGTGTCCATCTAGATGTTGAGTGGAGTCTGTCCAAATCGGATGTCGGGGTCAGATTGAAGTCCCCCAAAATCAGAACATCCTCCACCCCATAGTCAATGACTAACTGCATAATTTTGTGGAGCAACGTTACATCAGCTGGTGGGGGGAGGTACAGGCCCACAAGTACACAGGGGTTGTTTGCAACAAGTGCATGAAGGATAATGTACCTGCCCCCGGTATCTATCTTAATATCCAGAAGCTGGAACGGCAGCTGTTTATGTATAAGGATACTGACCCCTCTGGAGTATGTGGAGTACGTTGCATGGTAGTGGGACCCCACCCACGCCCTTTTTAGGCTCAGTATCCGAGACCCCATCAGATGTGTCTCCTGGAGCACACAGATATGTGGCGAGTGTTTTTTGAGAAAATTAAAGACTAAAGATCTTTTGTGTGCAGAGTTGAGGCCACGCACATTCCAAGAAATCACTGTCACCTGAGCCATGGTGATATGGGTAAATTAAGTAGGATCAAAATAGGGGTTAAACATGCAACAGCTCCTCCTCTCCAGATGGCCAGCCTGCCCCCCCTGCACCCCCTCCCCACACCGTATTCAGGACCATCAACCATGCAGGTCAGTTGCATATGCAAAAATAAAAGGAATAACATTAGACTCTTATTCAAAACTTTATAACTCCCGACCAACTCATTGGTCAAACCTTTGTCGGCAACGGCCGAAACCCCCCCCCTCCCCCCACCCCGCATGTCCCACCCAATGTAAGACTGCCTCATACCCAATAAACCGCCCGTAGGCAACTAACAATCCTGGGAGCGTGTGTAGTGGTCAAGATGGTAGTTCACATCTCCCGACCACCCTCAGCAGAGGAGGTGGTCAAAACATTCCTGAGTACTTGTGTACCAGTAAGCATCCATAGGGGAAAAAGAGATGCTACAACAACAGTAAAACCGGGTTTTTGGAAGTTCTCCTGGTCTATACCAGGGGCACTAGCTTAAATGTCCATTTCACATGGTACTGCAAAAGGGAGGAGGTACCTGGGTAATATTGCAGTAATATGGTCAGTCATAGTCAGATCCGGCAGAGGTCGGTGGGCAATTTGTTGCCCACTGCAGCCTTCCGGCTTGAGGTGAGAAGGAAAGTGTTCAAAAGGAAAATGTAAACGGGTGAATAAAAAACTAAAAGTAGGAGTGCAAGATCCTTTCCCTTTCCCCTTCCCCTTCAGGGGCACAGATCTGACCTCCTGGTTGTATACAAGTATGCTGCATTGGACCGAGATCTCGTGCAGCTCATTGCTCCCTACCCATCCGGGCAGGTTACCTCCTTCGGATTGGGACTTCTGGTCTCTCTCCTGTAAAGATGCGGTGGAGCCAGTGTGCATGCACAGGTCAACAAAGTATCGTCCGGGGATCACGTACCTCAGCAGGGGAAAAACAAATCAGGAGTTGTGCGCCTTTTCATATCCCTTCTTTCATCCAAGTGGGGGGATGGTTTCCAACCATTTTGCAGCCTCTTTGGGTGATGTAAAGAACCTGGTTGTTTCTCCATCAATTACCCGAAGCTTGGCAGGGAAAAGAATACTGTATTTTATGCCCTTCGCTCGGAGGCCCGCCTTCACAGCGTCGAACGAACGGCGGAGCTTCTGGGTCTCAATTGAAAAGTCCGGGAATAGCATCAGGCGGTTGTTTCGGAAGGTCAGCTCCCCCGCTGCCCTGGCAGCCCTAAGCAGCTCATCCCGGTCCCGGAAATTCAAGAACCGCATGATAAAGGTTCTTGGGGGGGAACCCTGGGGGCCTGGTTGTGGCGGCAGTCTGTGGGCTCTCTCCACCGCGAAGTATGGGGACAGGTGCGCAGCGGGCAGTAGGGCTCTCAGCATTTCCTCAGCAAATACAGTGGGGTTCTTACCCTCCGCTCCCTCCGCCAGGCCGACGATCCGGATATTGTTCCGGCGGCATCTGTTCTCGGAGTCCTCGGCTCTGTGTTCCAGGATTTTGACCCTGGATTGCAGGGAACGAATGGCGCCGGTGTTATCATGCACCTCGTCCTCCACCTGACTCACGCGATGCTCGGCCGCGGTCATCCGGGATCTGACTTTCTCCAAGTCCTGTCGGAGGAGCCCCACGTCCATCTGCACCTCTTCAATTTTTGTGGTGAGGGCCGCCTGGCATAGAGCAACTGCCGACTGGCAGGTTGCAATAGCCGCCATAACTTCAGGGATGCCAGGAGTAGGGGAGGGCGATCCCTCCTGGGCCTCCGTTTGCGACGCCATACTAGCACGAGGCGTCCGTTGTTCACTAGGCCTCGAGGGAGCCGGGCTGGCTTCAGGTGGTATTTCCGAAGGGAATTTCAATTTCTTCCCCACCTTACCTCGGCCAGGCAGTCTAGAAGGCATTCACTGCAGAGTGGGTCGCAGTTCAGGCTAGTAAATCCGGTTTAAATAGGTGATAGGATTAATGCAGTAGCAGAGCTCTTAGGAACACGTCCGTTCACTCGGCCATCTTGGACACGCCCCCCCCTACATACAATTTACCAGCCCGGTGTTCAGCTAAAAGAGTTAAGCTGGCTGTACACTAAGATATTTCTTGCCAAGTCCCATGGGCTCTACAAGAGAATTTAATCAATGCCTCTATTAACGCAAAATAGGCGAATTTCCTGCCACTGGTTATTGTACTTTGACAGCTGGCACCAAACAATGAATGCATCCAATTAGATGCAGCCACTGCTTGGCTGACATGATTTTTTAGATAGAAAGAGGTCAGACAGGAAGCTGCCGACAGGGCCATAAACTGCTCCAATGGGACACGCAGCGGTCACCCACAGCTCGAATGGGATGTGCAGTGCAGGAGCAGTGAGAGAGAGAAAAGGAAAGAGGATTCGCTGGGCTTATAAATGTGTTTATCCTGGATAACCAAGTATCAAAAGGTAACTGGCATATGGGGAGTCATTTTCATGGGCATCGGGGAAGGTCCGCTTTAAAGGGTGCTGTAGCAACTGCTGACTGGTCAACCTGTATGAAACGCTGGAGAAACACATTGCCAGCACACCATAGATCTCCAGAGAAGTCCATGTTTATTATTATTGAAAACGTCACATCACAGTGTAGATTAGTGCAAAGTTTCAGGTCACGCAGGACTCCTACTTCGCTGAGAATGTGCCCTGAAAATCGTCTCAAGCAGTGCGCTTCCTGTACCATGGCACCCTGTATTCTCATAGCTGTATATCTGCAGTGCGAGTTCATCGAATGCACTACTGCCTATGAGTTCTAGTCTCAACAGATTTGTGGCTGTCACTACTATGCTGCTCATGGTTCTCCTTGCTGGAGAGGCATTTGTACCCAAGGACCTGCAGTGCAGGGATCTCTCTGCTTCATCCATCCTGTAGAACTGTGCTTCCTCCACCTCTGTAATTACTTCACTAGTCATCATGGGTGCAGTTCGGACATAAGTAAAGTACCACTCTTCTACCAAGATAGCCACCTTCACACAGGGTCCATGGGGCAGCACAAGGCATGGTAGGGCCGTTCTTCGCCCGCCATTTTTTTTTTTTTTTATATATAGCTTCCAGAATTTAGTTCTTCTTTTTACCTAGAGTCCTATCACTTATCAACTCTATTCAGAAATGTATGTAAACCTCCTGCTAACCTACACAACGCGTAGGCTTACCTGTGACATAGGCTCCAACGACATGGCTTGGGCGGACTCTGGGACGCTGCTGAGAACTGCTAGGTTAGCGGTATTCATGCTCTGGGAAGCGGGAAGCAACACAGTCACCTGGAACAAAGACACCAACATGAGAGGTGATCAGTCTTATAACACAGGTAGGCTTATTCAGTTAGGCACAGGCCTATGGCCACAATACAGCACTCTGCTGGAGCCCAACTACCCTGTACTGGGGGAAAGGGGAAGTTTTCCTTCCACTATGTACTCCACTGTGCCAAGAAATACTGAACTCTACACTTCCCCCAAAATGTCATAGTCTTCATACAGTGAAGGAGCCTCAAGACTCTATATGACCTCACTTCCTTATCAGTGACTAGGAAGTTGAAGTAAGAGATTGGGAGGGAATAAGAACACCACATGCTTATGGAGCAGCTGTATCCAGTTCTTATATACTTCTTACACCGACCTACTTGGAATCCCCGATAGTTAAGTTAGTTAAAAAAAGATTACATTTTATTACATTTTTCAATATAAATGAAAAAAAAATGCACAAGAGCGATCAGACACCTCCCCTCCAATAATATAGTAACATCTGAGGTAGATGCAATTTGCAATCCACACATTTACATATTAAATATATTAGGGATGAGCAGGCGGTATACTGCCCCATATGGAGGGGGGCAAAGTGTTTAATGCACTTGGGGGGCGTTGTGTCTCTACCACTGCGCTCTTGGACTATGGGGGGGGGGGGGGGGACAGAAAAGTAGAGGGAGGGTAAAAAGAGAAGGGGGTCCAGCTGGGTTGAGCCCAACAGCATATTTAGTATTGTGCGATATGTAGGCGTTATAGGAAGGGTTGGGTAACATAGGAACATAGAAGAGGATGGCAAAAAAAGGCAGCGTAGTCCATCAAGTCTGACTGTTTTTTTGTTTTTGGTCTGGTTAACTTTTTTTGTCTGAGTATAAATCTATGTTTGTCCCAAGCATGTTTAAAGATGTTGACTGTCTTACTACCTCCGCTGGAAGTTTATTCCAAGCATTAACTACCCTTTCATTAAAATAATACTTTCTAAGGCCCCTTTCACACCGACAGACCGTTCAGGTCCGCCTGTCAGTTTTGAAGGCGGACCTAAATGGGCGCTCCATGCTAGTCTATGGAGCGACTGGTGTCAGCGGTGACATGTCCACTGACATCCGACCCGGTCTGATCCGCCAAAAGCAGATGGATGGCCCTACGTCCGGATCCGTCGCTGGCGGATCGGATCGGGTGAGATCTCATGAAAAACGGACATGATGTCCGTTTTCATCCAATCTCTCCATAGCAAGCAGCGGCGCTCGACAAGCCCCAGTTATCAGCCGTGGAAGCGGATCTGCCTCGTGTGAAAGGGGCCTAAAACTAGTTTTGAACTTTCCTCCAGTTAGTTTGAGGTCATGTCCCTGGTGTTCTTGATTTTGGTCTCATATTGGACCTGCCCTCCTGAACCTTATTCACCCCCTTGATGCATTTAATGGTTTCAATCATGTCTCCCCTTTCCATTCTTTCCTCCATGTTAAGTTCCCGAAGTCGCTCTGGTTTTATCCCCCAGATCGTTCACCATTTTTGTTACTCGTCTCTGGACTCGTTCCATCTTATCAATATCTTTTTGTAAGGTCTCCAGAACTGGACACAGCATTCCAAATTAGGTCTCACTAAAGATCTATATAGGGGAATCAGAACCGCCTTCCTCCTGCTAAGGGCAGAGTACCCCATGCTGTGACAAAGATTGGGCAGCACTCATGTAGATGGGGATGTTAATTCTTCCATTCTCATGAGATAAAGTTCTTTGCTCCATTCTCCAATGTTGGGGTGCTTATCGCTCTCCAATGTCTGGTATCAGCGTCATGCCTGCTGATAGGAGGGATCTTTGGAGACCTTTTTAGATCACCTTCAGCAGTCTAGGGATCAGTGGCTACAGTGTGCCTGTTAGCTGGGTGCCCAGTTGTAAAATGGAGGAGTTCTAGTAGGGTTGGATAAAGAGGAAGGACCACCAAATGCTTGCTTGTTGCATTGGGAAGTTATCCCCTCTCTGCCTGTCCAGGAAAATGAGTGGAGCTCAAGCTACTGGTGTTATAGACCGCACTGAAAACCTGACTTGAGTTTCTAATCCTTCTCCACAACATCAGCAGCACAAAAAGGGTTGGCTAGAAACACAATGAAAGGTGAAAATGTGGTAAAAAAAAAAAAAAGTCTATATAAACTAAGAGTACTAAGCAAAAACAAGTGCCATGAGGTGTTGGGTACATACCACTTGAGGTCAAAATAATGGTTTGAGAGCTTCATGCAAATCTCCAAATCTGAGGCAACAGATCGGACACCCCAACATTTCACAATGCACTGCTGAATCTCAGCAATATGTTGAGAGATGTGTGCACTGATGCAGAGAGCTCTGACTTAAAGGGGAGCTTTATGCGCTTCTCCCCCCAACTCTCCAGCTTCGTGAACTTATTTTTTGGGGGGGGAGCAGGTACCTGGTTTTGAGAGGTACCCGCTCCCACTTCTGGTCAGATCGCCACAGTGATCCACCAAAAGTTTTCCTCAGTCACTATGGGATTCATTTTCTGTATGCTGCAAAAAAACCTGGTTAATTCTGCTGTTATCTGTCCCTCCCTCCTTGTCTGTGTCCCCGCTGCATCCTGAGATTGTGTAGATCATCTGTAGACATCCACTGAGTTTTAGTTCCTTTCTAAGATGTTCCTTTCTAAGATGTTCATTCTGCCTTTTTCTTATCTGGGCAGCCCACGTGACTATAGAACCCCACACATACTCCGAATAAATGACAGCCCACTCCTTCCCTCCTCCTCCTCCTCCATGCCCACTAAACAGCTCTACACTATGTAGGTGGGATATTACATGTTTATTGATGGATGCATAACCTCCCTGTAATTCTAAGCACATACAAACAATAAAACGCAGGCTGGAGGGGCATGAAACCTCTCCCAAGATAGCCCACACCATGTTTTTTGCACAAAACAATAAAGATTTGAGTTCAAATACATATTTGTATGACAATTTAAAACATTTATTTGATATTATGTATTTTTCCTCTGCATTCCGAAGGCTATTCCTTTTTTTTTTTGAACATGTTGCCAGCAGCAGAGGACTAGAAGCTCCTCCCGCTGATGTTTCCCTACAGACAGGCTTGGAAATATCTAGGTCATGTGACAGCTGTATATAGGTACTTAGATTTTTTTTTTTTATTGCAATAAATACAGTGCCATCATCCACATACATAAAGAGAAGGGATACTGTATATTAAAGTGTGTGTTGAGTATCACTTTACGGCCATATTTAAGGATATATCAGTGTCTAGTGACAGTTTCAGTTTTTAAATCGGTAGAGTCATTGTCTGGAACGGGCTGGAGGTGACAGCACAGTGCGTCTCTGTGAGCAGTGAGTTTGTACTGCTCCAGCTGTTGGGAGATGTTTTCTTACTGTCACTACATGAGCCCAATTGCTTTTAAAGGGGTTGTAAAGCCACAAGGTTTTGCACCTTAATGCATTCTAGAGTTCACCCCCCCCCCCCCCCCTTTTCCTTACATGAGCCCAATCCGATCCAGAGATGTGCACGAGCGTAGTGACTCCAGCCACTGTCTCTCTCCTCATTGGACAGATTGATAGCAGCAGGAGCCATTGGCCGCTGTCAATAAAATTCAGTGACACGGGAGCGGGGGTGGGGCCGAGTTCCGCTGTCCGTGTCAATGGACTCAACAGCAAGACTCGGGAGCGAGCCTGCACGGGTGCCCCCATTGAAAGCAGGCTTTACCGTTGGGGCACCCGATGAAGAGGAGAAGCCTGGAGCACCAGTAGGACACCCCAGAAGAAGAGGATCTTTTCTTTTTTTGCAGAGAGCAGGTATGTATATGCATGTTTTTTTTTCCATCATAAGGATAACAAAGTGGAGGGTTTCCAAACCCTTTAAAGAGGAAGTAAAGGCACCGACATTTTTTTAAAATGCAACCTGCAAGGCAAAGGCATAATGAGCTAGTATGCATAGCATACTAGCTCATTATGAATAACTTACCTGAGAACGAAGCCCCCGAAGCGGTCCTCCATCTTCACCGCTGCCATGTCAGGAAAGAAACCTTGGGAATCCATCTCCCCATCCCTAAGGACCCTCCATTGGCTCACGGTAAAAGATAGGATCATATTCAAGACTCTCTGCCTCACCCAGAAATGTACACAAGGAAATGCTCCTCAATACCTTTGTGAGAAAAATACATACCAAATCGCAGCCTTCGATCGACAAACCAAAACCGCATTCTCATCCCCAAAGCTCGCTACAAATCGAAGGGAGAACGAAGCTTCGCAGTACAGGGGCCTCGGCTATGGAATGCTCTACCAAACAACATCCGCTTGGAAGAAAACCATCAGGTCTTCAGGAAAAAACTCAAGACCCACCTCTTCTAATATAGCAGGAAAACAAGGACAAACAAGCGCCTTGAGGCGATTTAGTTCGCATTTGCAGCGCTATACAAATCATTCATTCATGTATCCCGGAGTGACTTCCGGGTCTCGCTGCTCCGGCACTGCGATTCGCCGGAGCCGTGTTGACATTACTCCTGCGCATGCGCATGGGAGCCGCCACAAGCGGGCATATCGCCGTGATCTGCGGCATGCTCAGTGCGCCTGCCCGCCGCTGTCTACGGTGCATGCGCCTGTCATTTTGTAAATATCTCCTAAACCGTGCAGGTTTAGGAGATATTTCTTGGACCTACAGGTAAGCCTTAATCTAGGCTTACCTGTAGGTCAAAGTGGTTTGTAAGGGTTTACAACCACTTTAAACACATCTGCGTGTAACTTTTATCTTTATAATAAAGCTGTTAGATGTTATGGAGAACACTATGGTTTCTTTTATCTTTTTTCAGTTCATCATTTTTCTGGGAGATCTCTGCATCACGTGAGCTAAATCTACCTATGGAGTTAGCCCTGTTCTGGCTTTAAAGTGGCTGTAAAAGGCAGAAGGCTTTTTACCTTAACGCATTCTCTGCATTAAGGTGAAAAAAAAAAAAAACCTTCTATTGTCAGGCCCCCCAAATACTTAACCGAGCCCAATTCCGATCAAGCTCTGCTCTCTCTCCCCTCACTGGACTCCAATTAAAGCCACTGGCTCCTGCTGCTGTCAATTAAATCCAATGACGAGGAAGCAGGGGACGGGGCCGAGACGCACTTTGTGCGTTAATGGCTACACAGAGCGTGGTTCGGGATCAAGCCCGTACATGTGCCACCATAGGTAGCGGTTTCCTATGGTGGTAAACAGAGAAGAGGAGAAGCCACGTGCGTGGGCGGGGGGACCCGAGAAGGGGATCACATAGGATCACAGAGCAGGTAAAAAAAAAGGAAGAAGAATTTACAATTATTTTAACGGTTCCCCCTGGGCGAGCCGCCATTACTATGTCGGCCCTTTAAGCCGCTGTATTAGGCGCGCGTGTGTGTGTGTGTGTGTGTGTGTGTGTGTGTGTGTGTGTGTGTGTGTGTGTGTGTGTGTGTGTGTGTGTCCATAGCCGATGCAAGTGCATGGCGGGCACGATGACCGCTGGGCACCTGCGATCGCTCGTGACAGAGCGGGATCTGTGCTTATCAGAGTACCCTATTTAATAAACTAAAGTGAAATGCTGCAAATTATATGAATAAATACACAAGTGCCAAATGTCTAGTGACTTTAAGCATATGTTATGACAGTCCAATTTAAACAAACAGATCCTAGTTCCATGTGTGTTGGTTAGTCTAAACAGAAAACAATAAAGTAAAAAAAAAAAAAAAAAAGTGTGATTTGTTTGTGAACAAACCACAAAATAAACATATGCAAACCATCAATGATGAAATAAGCAATTGATAAAAGTGACTGGTGAAACTTAAAAAAATCTATCGTAACAATACAGATCAATTTATTAATAATCGAGTCCTAGTGTTGTTAATCAGTCCAGATATGCTGAAAAGGTATAACGAAAACATTCCGAATTAAAGTGACTGGTGCCGTTTATCCGTGCTTGTAAACAGATAAAAGTGCAGGTGCTCCACTCTGTGCTCCCCCATGTTAATGCACTCAAAAGAGAGCTCTCCCCTCAAGGGGGTATCACGCCTTCACAGTCAAACTACTTTATTTTAAGACACAGATCCCGCTGCTATATACCCTTGCCTCTTTATACATATTTATTGGCCACTTCATCTCAGTATATGCAAAGAATAATAATGACACAATGCAACCACTCCTGATGAAATTGTGCTGATGAAATGCATAGGGAGGAGGTTCATTTTTTTAAGATTCACTAGTTGTCACTTTATTAATTGCTTATTTCATCATTGATGGTTTGCATATATTTATTCATTTTGTTTGTAAAAAAGAAAAATTCTGTTTATACTAACCAACACACATGGAACCAGGATCAGTTTGTTCAAATTGCACTGTAATAACATATGCTTAAAGTCACTATACATTTAGCACTTGTCACTTTACCTAATGTGTATTCATATCAATTGCGGCACGTCACTTAAAGCCGAGTTCCAGGCTTTTTATGTTTATTAAAAGTCAACAGCTACAAAAAGTGTAGTTGCTGACTTTTAATAAACAGACACTTACCTGTTCCACGGTCCAGCGATTCGGCTGAACGGATCGTCGCTCCTCTCCCTCTCCTCGCCGACGCCCCCATTGCCACTCTGGACACCTGGCCGTGACAGCTTTTGGCTTCACGGCTGGCCGAGCATGCACGGTGCGAGTCGCGCTGCGCTCCCGGAGTGGACAGGCCATCTCCTGGGACCAGTCACGTGTCCCAGGAGATCGCCTAGAGGGAGGGGCCGCCTAAGGTGAAATGAGGAGTCGCCTTGGCGGTCACTGGGTGGAAGGAGGAAGTGGGACAGGAAGTCTCCCAACTAATGAAGCCCCCCACTCCCCCCCCCCCCCCAAAAAAAAATTACATGCCAAATGTTGCATGTAGGGGGACGAGGAGTGCTTAAAGCGGAAGTTCCACTTTTGGGTGGAACTTCGCTTTAAGCATATTTATCAGTACTCTGATAAAGCATAGGTGCACAAGCACCAGCACTTTAAACACACATTTATAGAGAAGTGCCAAACCCACTATTTTCCCAGATTTTTTTCCTATGGACCCTATATTAGGTAGGTGTCTCATTATAGTACACACATAACCATCTGTGCGGAACACTCCCAGACTTCTTTTTACACTTTGTTATGCATTTTTCCATCTGTTGATATAGGTGCATGGGTATATAGTTTATGATTTCATGCACTAGGTAGGATTGATTTATCTGCATTGATCACAGCATATTTATTTTCACATGATTTTTTTTCACTTCAATTGCGAGCTGCTTAGAGTTAGGTGAAGGATTTGTGTGAAATAACGTATAAAGGAATGGAAACCTATACAAAAGTGACATGCAGCAAAGTTTCAAAAACCATCAGTTGTAGCAACATTAATACAGGAATGGTACCTGCTGGGTAGTAGCATCTTGCTGAACGTAAGCAACCTGCGACTGATCTGTGAAGAGAGTCTGGGAAATAAAAAACACAAACAAAAATGTATTTTAATCATTCGATTAAAAGTTATATTACAATGTTCAAGTGTTTTAACTAAAGTGCTGATATAAATTAAAAATCAAAAAAATTAAAACAAGATAGTCAAATGATATAGCTGCAACCAATAAAAGTGCTCCCACACTTAAACAATTCATGAAATAATGTAAACAATAAGGTAAACAATTGGTGCGCTTATCAACCTTATTAATAAATGATAAAGTAAACCTTAGAAAAAAGAAGTGCAATGTGCTTCCTAGAAAAGTACTTCCTTGTGCAAAATTGCAAATTGAATTGAGCAAAAAACTGTGCATAAAACTATATAAAACAGATGAGAAATGTGCAAATAAGCATATCATGTGCAAAAACACATATTCAGTGAGCCAATACCATGAAATAAATGTGTAAAGCCCCATACACACGGTCGGACTTTTTCATGGATTCTGTCCGATCGGACAATGTTGTTGAAAAATCAGACCGTGTGTATGCACCATCGGACAGTGTACGTCGGATTGTCCGACGGACAAAGTCTTATCTCCTGCTGGAAAGATTTGCCGACAACACGGTCCGATCACACCAAATCCGATCGTGTGTACGGTTGTCCGACCGGACAAAGTGCTACGCATGCTCAGATCACATTACAAGACCAAAGCTATTGGCTACTAGCCTCTACGTAGTCCCGTCGTAGGCAACAAACGTCACCACGTTCAGAATGATCGGATTTTCCAACAACTTTGTCCGACCGTGTGTACGCAAAACCAACATCAGACAAAGTATGACGGACAGGATCCGACCGACCTGGTCCGCGGATTGTCCGACCGTGTGTATGGGGCTTAACTCTGATCTGTGTTATGCTTTGCTCCAATCCTACCAATTTGTGATTCTGATTGGAGATAATAGAAAACTAACTAACTATCTCCTAGATCACATACACTTGCCAATCAATTGGTCCACCGATCAATTAGCTAGCAATCAACTGAGCGGTCAGGTGTGCTGAATGAAGGACAATAGCAAAAAAAATATATAAATACACTGGCAAACAGATCCTGATTACAATGTTTGTGTTCCTTTCCCATTTTCAGCAATTACCTGAGAGCCATCCACAGGGTGGATATAGACCAAGGTGTGTTCAGAGGCGTCCACTGATGTGAATGATGAGGCATCGGCCGTGTACACCACCTGCTGCGAGGAGCGATCCTGGTCATCACTGTATACAATCTGTGCCACAGTGCCCCCATCTGGAACAAAATGCACCTGCAGGAAGCAACAGAAAAAAAAAAGATGGAAAAAATCAGTCTTTCATTCTAGCAAGGATCTGATATGTTTTTCCTTCCGCATGAAGGAGTGCATAACATAACAAAACAAATGACTCCTGATGTGCATGGATAGACTACATATGTGACCATTACATGTTGTTTGTACCTGTAGCCGGACCTAGAAACAGCTTCCTGATCCTGTGATCGTGGCACCCGATCGTCACTCTGCGACTGGGAGCAGTCCATGACAACACCATCACTTTGTGCTGGGGACATGCGACTGAGTGCAATCCCAACACAATGCAGCAACACATATGTAGCAGCACA
>CM053035.1:180993585-181161085 GCA_028564925.1 Lithobates sylvaticus | reverse complement strand
TACAAATACTGCAGCTGGGCAGAGCTGATCTCCCTTCCTGCGCTGAGGGAAGTGACGTCAAGAGCCCAGGCGCGGAAGGAGGCAGACTACCGGTACTTTTTCTACCGGTGGTTTTTTGTTGCCTTCCTCTGGATCAACTGTGGATATAGAATTGGGTATATTGGATTGTACAATATTTTTAATTTTTTAATGGTTGAACTGAATGGATTTGTGTCTTTTTTAAACCTAACTATGCAACTATGTGGGGGCAGTGTACTGACTGAAGGAGGAGAGAGATCGCTGTTCCTGATGACTAAGAACAGCAGATCTCTCTCTACTCCCCTGTCAGAACGGGGATCTGTTTGATTACATACACAGATTCCCATTCTGTCTCTCTGTGAAGCGATCGCGGGTGGCCGGCGGACATCGCAGCCGCGGGCCACGCGGATCGGCTCTGGCATCCCACACCTTGACGCTCTTAAAGTGGCCGACGTACACCTACGGCGATACGGGCAGCCGTGCCAGCCTGCCACAGTATAATGATGCGGCTGGTCAGCAATTGGTTAAAAAAACGATTTATATTGTGGTTGGTTAGGATACACCTGGGGCTTTCATATTATCGTCTCGCAGTCACTTTGCCTCCTATCCAGCTGTAATTAAAAGACCACATAGACTTCAGACCCGGAGCATATTCTCATTACGGTGAGTGAAGAGCGGATATTTTTAGTCCTCCTGTAATATAATTCTGGCTGAAAACGCTATATTTCATGAAATATCTGAAATCTCATTCCACGTGCCAATGATTTATAGGGAGCAGAGCCGTTCCATCTGCTGCTCCTGATTGGTTTGGTGGTGGATGAGTCGAGGCTGGTCACACCTGCTTGTTGTATAGGGCGGCCGGGGAGTGGGGGCGGAATGTGTCAAGCCAGCGGGAGTGTGTGATGACGGTCCAAGTCTCTGCTTTCTTATTATGCGTTTGCTTTTATGAGTCTAAAAGACGGGACGGTTTCCAGGCGCTCCATCCCACATCTAGAGAGTTTGGATGGTTATCAGACAATTCACGTCACCGTGTCAGGAGGGAAAAAAAAATGGATATTACAAAACAAAATCTATTTAAAAAGGCCAATTCCACCCAAAACATTTTTAGCTTTATGTGGGTGCAACAGAGTAAATCACAGGCCGACTTTCCTCATCTCTTGGAAGGTTCAGTGGCAACAAAACCGATTGACCAGATACTACCTGACTGCAGTCACACCAAAGCCAACAGTAGTGGCATCACCACACCCAATTCCATACTATAGAATAGACCAGGGATCCTCAAACTACGGCCCTCCAGCTGTTGCAGAAGTACAAATCCCATGAGGCATTGTAAAACTCTGACATTTACAGACATGACTAGGCATGATGGGAAATGTAGTTCCTGAACAACTGGAGGGCCGTAGTTTGAAGACCCATGGAATAGACAAATACCTGAAGAGTCCAGCTGTGAGACATCTTCATTATGGCCCTTCGGAGGAAGGAGACAAACTACTGCAGGGAAATCTCACCGTAGTGGGAGGGGCAGAGACACAAACTACTGCAGGGAAATCTCACCGTAGTGGGAGGGGCAGAGACACAAACTACTGCAGGAAAATCTCATTGTGGGAGGGGCAGAGACACAAACTACTGCAGGGAAATCTCATCATTGTGGGAGGGGCAGAGACACAAACTACTGCAGGAAAATCTCACCATTGTGGGAGGGGCAGAGACACAAACTATTGCAGGGAGAGCCCACCATTGTGGGAGGGGCAGAAACACAAACTAATGAGGGAAATCTCACCATTGTGGGAGGGGCAGAGACCCGATACTACCTGACTGCAGTCACACCAAAGCCAACAGTAGTGGCATCACCTCACCCAATTCCATACTATAGAATAGACAAATACCAGAAGAGTCCAGCTGTGAGACATCTTCATTATGGACCCTCAGAAAAAGGAGACACAAACTACTGCAGGGAAATCTCACCATTGTGGGAGGGGCAGAGACACAAACTAATGAGGGAAATCTCATCATTGTGGGAGGGGCAGAGATACAAACTAATGAAAGATATCTAACCATTGTGGGAGGGGCAGATGCACAAACTACTGCGGGGAAATCTCATAATTGTGGGAGGGGCAGAGACACAAACTAATGAGGGAAATCTCACCATTGTGGGAGGGGCAGAGACACAAACTAATGAGGGAAATCTCACCATTGTGGGAGGGGCAGAGACACAAACTACTGCAGGGAAATTTCACCATTGTGGGAGGAGCAGAGACACAAACTACTGCGGGGAAATCTCACCATTGTGGGAGGAGCAGAGACACAAACTACTGCAGGGAAATCTCACCATTGTGGGAGGGGCAGAGACACAAACTACTGCGGGGAAATCTCACCATTGTGGGAGGAGCAGAGACACAAACTACTGTGGGAAATCCCACCATTGTGGGAGGAGCAGAGATACAAACTAATGAGGGAAATCTCATCCTTGTGGGAGGGGCAGAGACACAAACTAATGAGGGAAATCTCATCCTTGTGGGAGGGGTAGAGACACAAAACTACTGCAGGGAAAAATGACATCAATATGGTGTGTGTGTGTGTGTGTGTGTGTGTGTGTGTGTGTGCGCAAAACAGAAACCCAATTACTGCATTTCAGGGCCATTTTGGGGACTAGTATAAAAAGGCAAGCCCCAGCTCTTTATAGTGCCTAATAGGATTGGTTTATAGCAATTATTGTCAATACAAGTCACATAATACAAATTAAAGCTAATTGCCATCCCTCTGGCATAGAACGCAGGTCTATTGCTTTACACGTAGGCAGCTCTGAATAAAAGGTGACCATTGTTGGATTCTGTATCATGGCCAGGGGCGTAACTATAGGGGGTGCAGCAGTCGCGAGCGCAACCGGGCCCTGTGCTGCAAGGGGCCCATGTGGCCCCCTCTACATATGGCCGGTGGCAGCATAGGCGGTTAGGCACCGGGCGTACAGGTGGCTGGAGGTGGGGGGTGACTAGCAGAGCTCCATGCTCGACTACCGCACTGGCTGCTCTTTAGTTGTGCATTCCCCAACCTGTGTCCTCTGCCGCTCCTCTGGGTCCCCCTCTCCTGCTCCATGCAGTGCTGCTCAGTCCGGTGTCTGTCCTCCCCAGCCAGAGTCCCGCCCCCTGAGTCCGGCTCACACTGCACTGCATGCTTCTTAAGCACACAGATGCAGTGCAGCCCAATGACAGCCGGCTCCCCAAAGGACACCGCAGGCTTGTCTGCCAGCACCCCCCCTCCTCCCCGTCATACACAGATGTTGACAGGTCTTTCTGAGAGATATGTCCACTAAGGACAGGGACCCCATCTCCCCTGGGGACAGGGCCCAGTTCTCCCTAAAGGACAGGGACCACATTTCCCTTGGGGACAAGGACACCATCTCCTCTGGGGACAGGGCCCACTTTTCCCCAGAGGACAGGGATCCAATTTCCCTTTCCCTTCTTCCTCTTTGTCTCAAAGGTGTAACATCATAGGTCTGTTTAGACCTCTGATATCTCACCAAAGTCCCCCAACGGGACTCCTAAAAAATTGTAAATAAAAATAAAAAAAACTGCTGATACCAGTGGTGGAACTACAGGGCTCACAAAAGTCCTAACTGTGACCGAGCCCTGGAGTTCCACCACCGGACTCGGAGGGAAGGGCCTCGGCTGGGGTTCAGGGGGGCCCTTCATGGTTTCTTGCACCGGGCCCTGAAGGTTCTAGTTACACCACTGATCATGGCCGACCCCCCTACATGCTTGATTATATACATGGCAGCGCGCTGAGAGGAACACAAGTCTGTAGACTAGGCTCCCTGTGTCGGATACACATTACTGAGAGCTGTAAAAGAAGCAATAAGCATCCAATTCCTGCAGGAGCCTCCCACGCAGAAAAGCTCCAACGCACCTGCCTTGGTAATTCATTATCCGGATAGAGAGAGAGCAGGGAATGTGGCTGCCAGACCCAAGGATGATGGATCTACTTTAAATGAGGCTGCAAACAATTGTCCTGCAGCTTCCAGAAGCCCAACAAGCATCTCTAGTATTGATTTTAATAAAAGAGAGGTGGGGGGGGGGGGGGTACAGAGGTAAAGAGATCCAAGTGTTGATGTGAAGAAATAAACACCCCGCAGCCCCCAGCTCTGTGGCAGACATGGCTGCTTGCCATGTATTATGCCCGGCATGAGTCTGTTCAGGGAGGCACAGCAAACACTACAATATACTGATGACAGCTATAAACTCCCATAGCCAGCCATGTGGGGATGCTGTAAGGACAACACGGGGGCTCTGGGCACACAAACTGCTGACTGCAGCATTTAGAAAACGCATGAAAACAGTGAGCTTCACATCTGGATGACATTTCATTTACTCTGTTCACTTTGTATCAGAAAAACTGTCTTTTTTAATAAAATCCTCGTTTTCCCTGATTTTATATTCTTTGTTACATCTCCGCAAACCTCTATTGATCCGGCCTTTAGGGGACATTCAGGTCTATCAGAGCTGCAGCCAGTGTTCATTTTGGCAGCAAATTTCTATTTTGTTGTCATTTTAGTTTTAGTCCCATTTTAGTCTTCTGCAATTGTTTCAGTTGTATTTAAGTCCACTAAATCTTCAGTATATTTTAGTCGACTAAAATCGACTTATACTGGAGTCAAGCACTTTTCTGCAGCAGAGAATGACATTTTCCGACCCGACTTTGGGGCCCCGTATCTCGGGGCCACTTGGTGCTAGGAACCCCAGTGAAACTAGCACTACAACATATACAAATGAGGCACCAAGTAGCCCCGAGATACGGGGGCCCCAAATTCGGTTCAGAAAATGTAATTCTCTGCTGCAGAAAAGTGCTTGACATTTTCCGACCCGACTTTGGGGCCCCGTATCTCGGGGACACTTGGTGCTAGGAACCCCAAATTGGGGTTCCTAGCACCAAGATACGGGGTCCCAAAGTCGGTTCGGAAAATGTCATTCTCTGCTGCAGAAAAGTGCTTGACATTTCCCGAACCGAATATGTTGTAGTGATAGTTCCAAGGGTTTGCACACCAAATCTGGGGTTCCTAGCACCAAGTGGCCCCGAGATACAGGGTCCCAAAGTTGGTCAACTGTGTCCATCTGCAGCAATGTTATTTCAGGACCCTTTGGGGCCAGAGACCCCAAATTTTGTCTGGAGCTAGGGGGCATCTAGGAACCCTTAACTACCAAGTTTGAAGTTCGGGGGACCTATGGCTGCAAATGGGCACAGTGAGGCTACAAATGGGCATTGTTGACCCTCTTTTCCACTTACAGTAGCTGCGCATTTCTCACCCTAGGCTTATACTCGAGTCAATATGTTTTCCCAATTTTTCTGTGGTAAAATTAGGTGCCTCGGCTTATATTCGAGTCGGCTTATACTCGAGTATATACGGTAATATTTTTCAAACTCATTATACACTGCTGAATATGTTATTATTTATGGTATTGAGGTATGAACATGCACTACAAAACAGTGTTAATTTTGAACTCAAATTTCAATCTAGTCTAATGCCCTGTACACAGGGTCGGATTTTCCGACGGAAAATGTCCTATCGGACAATGTTGTCGGAAATTCCGACCGTGTGTAGGCACCATCGGACATTTTCCGTCGGATTTTCCGACGGACAAAGTTTTATCTCCTGCTCTCAAATTTTCCGACAACAAAGTCCTATCGGACTTTTTCCGATCGTGTGTAGCGAATTCCCACGGACAAAGTGCCACGCATGCTCAGATCACATTACATGACCAAAGCTATTGGCTACTAGCCTCTATGTAGTCCCATCGTACGCAACGAACATCACCACGTTCAGAATGATCGGATTTTCTGACAACTTTGTCCGACCGTGTGTATGCAACACCAGTGTCGGACTAAATCCGTCGGAAAAAATCAGATGGATTTTGTGGTCCGATTTTTCGACCGTGTGTACGGAGCATTAGTCTTTTGACTAAAATGCCATTTTAGTTTTAGTCGTATTTTCGTCGACTAAAATAGTATTCATTTAGTCAACAAATGTTTGTCTACGAAGTTAACACTGGCTGCAGCTCACATCAGCCAAGTAAACAATGCACCTACCCTTTAACCACTTAAGCCCCGGACCATTTTGCTGCCCAAAGACCAGAGCACTTTTTGCAATTCGGCACTGCGTCGCTTTAACTGACTATTGCGTGGTCGCGCGACGTGGCTCCCAAACATAATTGAAGTTTTTTTTACATTTTGCTATAATAAATATCCCCCAAAAATGTATAAAAAAATTTTTTTTTCCTTGGTTTAGGCCGATATGTATTCTTCTACATATTTTTGGTAAAAAACAAACAAAAAAAACCGCAATAAGCGATTGATTGGTTTGCGCAAAAGTTATAGCGTTAACAAAATCAGTGGCACTGATGGGCAACGATGGGCGGCACTGGTAGGGGACACCGATGGGCAGCAGTTGATGAGGCACTGCTAGGTGGCACTGGCAGGTGGTACAGTTGGGCATTGAGGAGCTGGCGGCAGGTATAATGCCGCGTACACACGGTCGGAATTCTCGTCGGAAAAAGCTCTGATGGTTTTCCCGTTGGAATTCCGACGGAATTTCGCTCAAACTGTCTTGCCTACACAAGGTCACACCAAATTCCGACGGTCAATAACACCACGCCTTAAAAAACGTTCTGCACTATAAAAAGGGAAGTTTAATGCTTCTGAGCATGCCTCGAATCGTTTCCGAGCATGCGTCTGAATTTTGCGTGTCGGAATTTCATACACACGATCGGAAAATCCGATAGAAAGCTTCTCAGTCCAAAGTCCGTCGGAAATTCCGACAGAAAAAGACCGATGGGCATATACACGGTCGGAAAATCCGATGAAAAGCTCCCATCGGACTGTTTCCATCGGAAATTCCGACCGTGTGTACGCTGCATTAGTGATCGGACTGATGTCCCTCTTACAGCCGCCAGTGATCAGCTTTTTTTTTTGTCTCCTCACGCTGTCAGCACGAGGAGAAAAAATAGCAGATTACCGGCTCTGTTTACATCACATGATCAGCTGTCATTGGCTGACAGCTGATCACATGGTAAGGTGTCAGGATCGAACGTACGATAGACGTACTCCCGGCAAAGGAGGTCCGCGCTGTAGCCGTCATTCAGCTATAGCACGAATCTGAACAAGTTAATAAAATTGGCTCTAAACCACGCCTCCAAACTAATTTCATTAATTGGACTCTGGGTGTGCGAACTGACTGACTCCAATTAGCTTTTATTGAATTAATTAGTCTTTGGGTTCATTAATTTTTTCCCTCCAGCACTGTGAATGTTGGGTGCGTTCAATAAAGACGCACAAGAATTTAAAATTCTTCGCGTTATCAGTTTAACCACTTCGCGCCGGGAGGGCGTCCAGGGACGTCCTTGACTTTGCGGGGCTATATCTGAACGATGGGTGCAGCTACAGACATCATTCAGATATTGTCTTTTTCAGCCAGCGAGGTTATGACGTCACGCCCCGCCTCTGCATTCAAAAAAAACGGCTCCGCCTCGGCTGGGAAGCCGTGATCGTTTTTTTGTTTTGTTTTTTATTTTAGGCACCCCAGCCTAGAGGTGAGATATGGGATCTTATTGACCTCACATCTCACTGTAAAGAGGACCGATCGTGCCAAAATCCTATTACAAGGGATGTTTACATTCCTTGTAATAAAAATAAAAGTGATCAAAAAAAAAAATTATTATTATATATATATATATATATATATATATATATATATATATATATATATATATATATATATATATATATATATATATATATATATATATATATACATACACACACACACACACACACACACACACACATACACATACACATACACACTTTTTATTTTATTTGGGTCAACCTAAAAAAAATGTCAAATTAACAGTATAAAAAAATACAAATTAAAGCGACCCTGTCCCGGTGAGCTTGCGCACAGAAGCGAATGCACGCGCAAGTCCCGCCCACATATGAAAACGGTGTTCAAACCACACATGTGAGGCATCACCGCGAACGTTAGAGCGAGGGAAATAATTTTGGCCCTAAACCTCCTCTGTAACTCCAAACATGTAACCAGTAAAACATTTTAAACTGTCGCCTATGGGGATTTTTAAAGTACCAAAGTTTGGCGCCATTCCACGAGCGTGTGCAGTTTTGAAGCGTGACATGTTAGGTATCTATTTACTCAGTATAACTGCATCTTTCACATTATGGAAAAAAATTGGGCTAACTTTAATGTTCTGTTTTTTTTTTTAAAGCATAAAACTGTTTTTTCCCCCCAAAAAAACGTGTTCGAAAAATTGCTGCGCAAATACCGTGCAAGATAAAAAGTTGCAACGACCGCCATTGTATTCTCTAGGGTCTTTGCTAAAAAAATAATGTTTGGAGGTTCTATGTAATTTTCTAGCAAAAAAAAAAATGAATTTTACATGTAGGAGAGAAATGTCAGAATTGGCCTGGGTGCGAAGTGGTTAAAGCGATGTTTCACCTAAAAAAAATTATTTTTTTAATAAGTCAGCAGCTAAAAAAAAAGTAGCTGCTGACTTTTAATAAGTACACTTACCCTCCCAGGGCGCCCGCGATGTCGGTCGTGGAGGCCGAGATGTCCCTCGGTGCTCCGGTCCCAGCGCCGCCATCCTCAGTAAGGGAAATGCTGCCCGTTTCCTACTGCGCATGCGCGAGTCGGCGCGCGGCCTACAGCGCATGCACGAGTCGAATTTGTGAATGGGGAACGCGATGTGTTGTGGGACACAGTTCCCATAACACACCGCACCCCATTCACTAGAAGGCGGCGCTCGGAGCAGAAGAGAGAACAGCGCCGCGGAACAGGAAGAGGCAGATTAGGACGATCTGCCTAGCAACAACCATTTCTGGTAAGTAAAAAAAAAAAAAAAAAAAAAAATTTTTTTATTTTTATTAACATTTTTTTAAAGTTTTTTTTTCCTTTCAGGGTGGCCCTCCACTTTAAGAATATTGTGTGTCTATTGTGACTTGGATGAGGATCAGATCACATTTTAAGGGCACTACTGTATATACAGTGGGTATAGAAAATAATTACCCCTCGTTAAAATAATCACATTGCTTTGAAGCCTGAAGACAGATACAGTTTTTGTTTTACCCAGCTGTATTTACTAGTGCAACTTATAACATCCAAGTCAAAGATATAACACCAACATGTCACAGAAAAAAAAAAATACAGAATAAATGAGTTGGAAAAAAGATCACTCCCTTCCTAAAAAAATAACTTGTAAACTCAATCAGGTGTAGCTAATCACCTTCGCAATGGCACACAAAACCATTTGACTTTCAACTGTGATCCGCTGTGGTCATTTTGATTAGGCTCAGCATGAAAAAAGCTTTCCTGGAGGCTTTCAGTCCCCGATTGCTTTGATTGCACTAACAATCCACTATGGGTGGCAAGGCACGGTGAAAAGATCTCTGGGATAAAGTTGTGGACAGGCAGGAGACGGACATTTTTTGCGATATTGCGTGGTCATGCGACGCTGTACCCTAACACAAATGATTGCCTTTTTTCCCCACAAATAGAGCTTTCTTTTGGTGGTATTTGATCACCTCTACGGTTTTTATTTTTTGTGCTCTACACAAAAAAAAAAAAAAGCGTGACAATTTTGAAAATAAAAGAAAAAAAAAAACACTATTTTGTAAAAAAAATAAAATAAAATAAATATATATATATATATATATATATATATATATATATATATATATCACTTTTATTCCTATTTCAAGGAATGTAAACATCCCTTGTAATAGGAATATGGCACGATCGGTCCTCTTTACAGTGAGATGTGAGGTCAATAAGACCCCACATCTCACCTCTAGGCTGGGAAGCCTAAAATCAAAAAATAAATAAAATAAACAATCACGGCTTCCCAGCCGAGAAGGAGCCTTTTTTTGAATGCAGAGGGCGGACGTGATGTCATAACACCGCTGGCTGAAAATAAATATTCCCCAAAAAATTAAAAAAAAAAAAAAAAAAAAAAACGAATTTATTCCTCAGTTTAGGCCGATATTTATTCTTCTACATATTTAAAAAAAAAAAAAAAAAATCACAATAAGCGTATATTGATTGATTTGAGCAAAAAAGTTATAGCATCTACCAAATAGGGGATAGATTGTAATTTTTTTTTTTTTTTAATAGTAATGGCGGCAATTTGTGATTTTTAGCGGGACTGTGACAATGCGACGGACACAGCAGACACTTTTTTTGGGACCAATGATATTTATACAGCGATCAGAGCTAAAAATAGCCACTGATTATTGTATAAATGTCACTGGCACGGAAGGGGTTAACACTAGGGGGCGATCAAGGGGTTAAATGTGTTCCCTCACTGTGTGTTCTAATGCCCCGTACACACGGTCAGAAAATCCGACCACAGAATCCATCGGATTTTTTCCGACGGATTTAGTCCGACACTGGTGTTGCATACACACGGTCGGACAAAGTTGTCGGAAAATCCGATCATTCTGAACGTGGTGCCGTTCGTTGCCTATGACGGGACTACGTAGAGGCTAGTAGCCAATAGCTTTGGGCTTGTAATGTGATCTGAGCATGCGTGTCACTTTGTCCGTCGGAAATTCGCTACACACGATTGGAAAAAGTCCGATAGGACTTTGTTGTAGGAAAATTTGAGAGCAGGAGATAAAACGTTGTCCGTCGGAAAATCCGACGGAAAAGGTCCGATGGTGCCTACACACGGTCGGAATTTCCGACAACATTGTCCAATAGGACATTTTCCGTCGGAAAATCCGACCGTGTGTACGGGGCTTTAGACTAGATTGAAATTTGAGTTCAAAATTAACACTGTTTTGTAGTGCATGTTCATACCTCAATACCATAAATAATAACATATTCAGCAGTGTATAATGAGTTTGAAAAATATTACCGTATATACTCGAGTATAAGCCGACCCGAATATAAGCCGAGGCACCTAATTTTACCACAGAAAAATTGGGAAAACATATTGACTCGAGTATAAGCCTAGGGTGAGAAATGCGCAGCTACTGTAAGTGGAAAAGAGGGTCAACAATGCCCATTTGTAGCCTCACTGTGCCCATTTGCAGCCATAGGTCCCCCAAACTTCAAACTGTGGGGGGATGGGAGGGACTAGAGGAGGAGACAGATCGTTGTTCCTACTTAGATGTCAGGGGAACGGACTGACTAGGGGTAGAGAGAGAGATCGCTGTTCTTGATCATTAGGAACAGCCCATCTCTCTCTCTCCTCCCGTCAGAACGGGGATCTGCCTCTTTTTACCGCGCTGGTGGGTGGCCGGACAACACCAAGTCTACCTGCAGTACCACATGCACAGACCAATGTATAGGGACGTCGGGTTGCACAGCCGAGCCACCTTGCCGCAGTATATATATGCCGAAGGCGGTCGGCAAGTGGTTAATTGAATGGATTGTTTAGGTTTGTCCTCACATTACATAGTTTTTCATGAATCAAAAAAGTAGAACTATAGGCAAAACTTTTTTATTCATTTTGAATGGGGAGGATTTATATTTCCATCTTAGTCCTATTGGGGAAGGTTTCTCTTCTCTTCCTGTCCCATAGCCAAAACAGGAAGAGAGAGGAAATCCCTCAAAAATTAGGGAATCCCCGGTTATCACCAGGACTAGTGTCCCCAATGCAGATTCCCACTGCTCTGGGGACAACTCACAATTTGGAATTTTCCTTCTATTTAATTAAGAACGGAAAACATAACAAATGATGAAGGTGAGTCTCCCTACCGGGTGCCCAGGCAGCAACGAAAAACCAACAGCAAGCGGCTTGCTGTGGGGGCACTCGGCAGGAGGGAGGGGCCAGGAGAGCCGAAGAGGGACCCGAGAAGAGGAGGATCTGGGTTGCCCTGTGCAAAACCACTGCACAGAGCAGGTAAATAGAACGCATTTGTTACTTTTAAACAAAAACAAAAAAAAGTTTAATGACACTTTAAAGCGGAGTTCCACCAAATTATAATTTTTTTTTAAGTCAGCAGCTACAAATACTGACTTTTAATATATGGACACTTACCTGTCCTGTCGGCACTCGAAGCCGATCTGTCCCTCGGCTCTTAGGTGGAGGCGCCGCCATCTTCGGTAAGGGAATCAGGAAGTAAAGCCTTGCAGCTTCACAGCCTGGTTCCCTACTGCGCATGTGCGAGTCGCGCTGCGCAATCCCACAGGTCCCTGCTGTCTTCTGGAACCTGTGTGTTTCCCAGAAGACAGCGGGGGGGGGGGGGAGGCGCCAGATATGGCATAGATAGCCGCGGGTACTGTAGCTATCTATGCCCAGAAGTGGGAGCAAATACCTGGATTATACAATTATCTGCTCTCCCTTCCCCCCTGAAAGGTGCCAAATGGGACACCGGAGGAGGGGGGGGGGATTCCAAAAAGCGGAAGTTCCATTTTTGGGTGCGCTTTAAATGAAGAACTGTTTTCAAAAGTGTTTTCATACCCGTCTGTCAGCTTTCATTTAATAAAACCCCAAACGGTTTATTGTACCCCTATAAAATGATGAGGTCTAGTTGAACAATATGTTTATTTAACCTTTATTAAAGTCTTACTAAACCCACAACAGTAAAATCAGTCTGTATATGCAGCATAGCATGTTTGTTATAATCACTGTGGAACCTAAGGGGTTAATCCTCTGCATTGTATAAAAAGGCTGTTTGATCCTGTATGCACAGATCCTCCCCTCCCTGCACTGTCTATCTGGGAGAAGGCCAGCTAACGCACGCAGGGTAGCCGACCTGCACATGCTCAGTTGTGTCTTTTATGGTGGAGAGAAAATTTACTTGTTGATCAGAGCTAGCCAGGTCATATGATATTGACATCACACATGTGGGCGTGTATACAGGCTGCAGTGGAAATCTCCTCCTACCTGAACTCTCAGCACTGGACAAACTGCGTGGTTTATCACGTAACCGTGGCATACAGATCATTGAAAAAGGTATATAGTGGCAGTATATGTAAAAAGAAGATTAAAAGCTGTGGGCACTGTGGGGGAGGCGGATGAACTATTTTAATATTACTGGGTTTAGTAACACTTTAACCGATTCCCGACTGGTGCACGACGATATACGTCGGCAGAATGGCACGGACAGGCAGGAGGGCATATATATATACGTCCCTTTTAAATGCCGTCCATGCCATCGGGAGCGGCGCTCCCGCGTCGGTCGGGACCCGCGGACTCGATCGTCTCATGGGAAGGCTGAACGGGGAGATGCGGAAATAAACAGCATCTCCCCGTTCTGCCTAGCAACTAGTGACGCCGATCTCTGCTCCCTGTGATTGGAGCAGAGATCAGCATTCACTAGCTGACAGCCACGCCCCCCACAGTAAGAAACACACCCCTAGGCATACTTAACCCCTACACTGCCACCTAGTGGTTAACCCCTTCACTGCCAGTGTCATTTATACAGGAATCAATGCATTTAAATAGCATTGATTGTTGTATAAATGACATTGGTCCCAAAAATGTGTCAAAAATGTCCGATGTGTCCGCCATGTTGCAGTCACAATAAAAATCGCTGATCGCCGCCATTACTAGTAAAAAAAAAAAAAAAAAATATTAATAAAAATGCTATAAAACTATCCCCTATTTTGTAAACGCTATAACTTTTGCGCAAACCAATCAATCGCTAATTGCGATTTTTTTTTTAACCAAAAATATGTAGGAGAATACGTATCGGCCTAAACTGAGGAAAAAAAAAATGTTTTTTTTATATATTTTTTGGGGATATTTATTATAGCAAAAAGCAAAAAATATAGCATTTTTTTAAAAATTGTCGCTCTATTTTTGTTTATAGCGCAAAAAATAAAAACCGCAGAGGCGATCAAATACCACCAAAAGAAAGCTCTATTTGTGGGAAAAAAAGGACGCCAATTTTGTTTGGGAGCCACGTCGCATGACCGCGCAATTGTCAGTTAAAGCGACGCAGTGCCGAATCGCAAAAAGGGGCCTGGTCCTTTGGCTGCAAATTGGTCCGGTCTGTATGTGGTTGAACTATGTGACGACTATATAGCAAATTAAATAATTAAATATGTACGCGTCTTTACAAGTACAGGGGGTCCCCGACTTACGAACGCCGGACCTACGAACATCTCCTACTTACGAACTGGGCGCTGCGGGGAACCTTCGCCATTTTCCGCGGACCTTCGGCTGCTCTGCGCATCCGCAGCCAGACGGAGGCTCGGAAAATGACGGCAAACATGGGAAATGTCCGTAATTTGCCGCGCATGAGCAGAACGGCATTCGACGGGACATCGGAAATGTCCGTAATTGTCGGTCTGCGCATGCGCGGCCGACTTACGAACATTTCCGATTTAAGAACAGGAGGACAGTCCCTAACAAGTTCGTAACTCGGGGACCCCTTGTATTTTATAATAAAAAGGCATCACTTTGTACTTTTGCAGCTGGTTAATTGTTGGCGGAAATAATGCAGATCCTCCTAATACCATTCAGTGTCGGATGCGCCTGGTCTATAGCGGAAATACCCCCCACTTGTCTACAGAGGCATATGAATGACTCTGATGAACTGTCTGTAATCAAGCACTGTCACACTCTCCTCCAAGGCTCTCACTGAAAATGAGAGGTGATAATCACTTCACCTAATGATAAAGTGTTCCTATGGGGAGAACTGCCTGAACGCCTCCCTCCAATTCCCTGGACCATGAAGTCACCAGCCCTCCCCCTGTGATTTATAGTACAACTTCGGATTCATTGCCCGGTCCTGGAAATAGGATTGCGTCCATGTTTTTATCTCCTGTATGGGTTGCAGTCTTAGTCTCATACATCTTGTTCTCCCCGGCTCATCCGCCTACCCATATATTTTCACCAGTAAGGGCAGCAATTCATTCTGTCCATGGAGAATCCTACAAAGGGGAAAATGGTGCACTGAAAGGTTTGCAGCTCGAAGAGTAGTAGCACCAAGATGTGCTACTGCAAACAGGTTAAAAAAAATAAATAAAAAAAATTAAAAAAAAAACACTTGACAATTTTACATGGCTGCGGTCCACTGATGCATGTTAATGTACGTCATGTTAACCACTTGCTTACTGGGCACTTTCATCTCCTTTCTACTCAGGCCAATCAGCGCTGTCACACTTTACGTGTCATGCAACACTGTACCCAAACTACATTTTTATCACTGTGCGCTCTCTTTTGATGGTATTTAACCACTGGGCACTTAAACCCCCCTACTAACCAGACCAATTTTCAGCTTTCAGTGCTCTCACACTTTGAATGACAATTACTCAGTCATGCAACACTGTACCCATATGACATTTTTGTCTTTTTTTTTCCACACAAATGGAGCCTTCGTTTGGTGGTAATCACCGCTGTTTTTTTTTTTTTTTTTTTTGTGCTATAAATCAAAAATGCGGTAAAAAAAAAAAATAAAAAAAAAAAATCTTTGTTTCTGTTAAAATTTAGTATTGAGTATGGGCACTGCACAGCGCTGTGGGCACTACACATCCAGCCCACAGCGCTGCTGCAAACGATCTCTCCCCTCGCACTGTACAGGTCGGTACAGAGAGGGGAGGGAGGAACTGGCGTCATAACATGACGCCAGTTTGTATACAAGTGATCGCTCCGTCATTGGAGCGATCACGTGGTAAACAGCCGCAACCAGCCCGGGGGGCGTGCGAGAGCAATATTCTGGGAGGACGTCCATGGACCCCCTCCCAGAATAAGCTGGCCGCGCTGTAGCTGTCTTTCGGCCAGGGCTTGACAAATTTGCTTGGAATCTAGGAGCCAGGTTTTTTTTTTTTTTTTTTTAACAACGACAACAACGACTGACAGGTGGCACTGGGGACAGGTGGGCATGTGTGTTGTGTGTGTTTCACTGTGTTAGTGTTCACTCACGTTTCACTGACCCTGCAGCTGCAGCACGGTAGCTCTCCCTCCTCACACGCTGTCTGTGTGAGGAGGGAGAGCCGGCGATGAGAGATGATCTCATATGTTTACATATGTGATCACCTCTCGTTGGACAAGCCGGTCGAGTGCTAAATGGCCGCTGTGATTGGCCATTTAGCACGATCTGTTGGACACAGCCAACACAGAACTTCCCCGATGTGCGCTTGCGGCGGTGCGCAGAGGGGAAGTAAACAGGAGGACGTCCAGGGACGCCCTCCTGGCAAATTGGCGTCCACGCTGTAGACGTCTTTCATCTATAGCGCGGGCGCGAAGTGGTTAACTAAAGAATGTGACTGCTTTTATTTACGCCATATCCCCGCTAAGGGTCTGATCAGGTTCGCCTGAAAAACTGACAGGTGAACCTGATCAGACAGCCCGTGTGAAAGGGACCAAGCAGGGAGATTACAAATAATTTTAATTAAGAAAAAAAAAAAAAAAATGTAACAGTTTTTTACTTTTAAAAAAGAAATAAAAATCAAAGCTATTATAAAAAATAAAAAAAAAACACTCTGCCAACACTGCAATAAATTTTAATAGAAACAAAGAATTTTTATTTTTTATATTTTTTTTACAGAATTTTCTGTATTTTTTGATTTATAGCGGAAAAAATAAAAAACCCAGCGGTGATTAAATACCACCAAATGAAAGCTCTATTTGTGTATAAAAAAAAAGGACAACAAATTCATTTGGGTACAGTGTTGCATGACTTCATTCAAAGTGTGAGAGCACCGAAAGCTGAAAATTGGTCTGGTTAGGAAGGGGTTTAAGTGCCCAGTGGTTAAAGTGGAAGTAAACCCTTCCAAATGACTTTGGCCTACAGGTAAGCCTAGATTAAGGCTTACCTGTAGGTCCAATAAATATCTCCTAAACCTACATGGTTCAGGAGATATTTAGAAATGAAAAGGCATCGCTGTCTACGGCGCATGCGCCGTAGACAGCGGCGCGCAGGCGCACTGAGGATGCCGAGATCACAGCGATATGCCAATCTCGTGACGTCATCGCCGCTCCAGCGAATGCTGGATCGGCGAGACCCGGAAGTCACTCCGGCCCTGGATGGCGGCGCAGAAGATCGTGGATAAGGACCGCTTCGGGGGCTTTGTTTTCAGGTAAGTCTTTCATAATGAGCTAGTATGCTATGCATACTAGCTCATTACGCCTTTGCCTTGCAGGGTGTCTTTTTTTTTTTTTAAGAGGCTTTACTTCCTCTTTAACATTGCATTAGCATTGTTAGAGGTGTTGCAATACCAACGGCCGCCACAAGATGGCGCCATATTACAGAAGGACTTAAAAAGGCTGCAAAGCCGTGGCCTAAATTACTGGCCGGCGCGGCCCAGGCGCCAGGACCCCAATTCTAGTCGCAATTGCGACCTGGCAACCGGGGTTTGTCAAGCCCTGCTTTCGGCTATGGCTCGGTCGGCAAGTGGTTAATCACAACTGAGGTTTTTTTTTTTTTTTTTTTTTTTTATTTGATAAACGAAAAAATTACCGAAAATTTAGAAGAAAAAAAACAACATTTATTAGTTTCTGTTTTGTAAATAAGCAATTTTTCTCCTCCACTGATGTGCGCTGATGAGGTGGCACCGACAGGCAGCACTGATCATCAGGACACCGATTGTAAGTGTAGATGTCCCCTGTATGGATTTGCCTGCTATCGGGTCTCCTTTACTCACGGCTGTTAGCGTGAGGAGAGAATTGCCGAAAACAGGCAAATCCTGTTTACATTGTGGTCAGTTGTGATTGGACACAGGTGATCACGCGTTAAAGAGCTGCCGTGATTGTCTCTTTACCCAAAGGACGCAGCCATGACAGATCACTGCCGATGTGTGCAGCAGTGGGCACACAGGCAGCGCAAGCACATCAAATGTCAGCCTCCCGGCAAAGTGGGGCCATGTTGTACCCGTCATTCGGGCTATAGTGCAGTCATGAAGGGATTAAGGCAGCCCGCTAAGTTTAACAAAATCTGCCCTATAGACTTCTATGGGCCTTTGTCCAAAAAACAGAATTTGTCCCAAAGACGTCTACTGGGATCTGTAATGCACAGGCCTGGGCCAGGACAGCGAAGACTTGGAGCGCTGGGGGCAAGCAAACAGCAGGGCCGCAGCTGTCAGATGGAGTATCCATGGGCTAGGTTAGTTCAGGGGCAATAAAGGATAAGTGCACTTTGTTCCAAGGTCCATTTATCCTTTAATGAGTCCGGGATTGTGTGCTTCCGACAATACAAAGCCCTCAGTAGTGGTGTAGGCACCAGCGGTGTATTGGTTTCCTAGTGCCAGGGATTTGTCCAGACCTGCCTAAGCAACCAGATTACCGCATTCTTCAATGTGGTATACTCAGAAAAAAGGAAGACATCTTATGATCAAGTGCTTTGGGCAGCAGAAATATGTTGGAAGCTGTTTTTTAAAAGTTAGAGCTAAAAAGAAAAAAATAAACCACAAAATATGATAATGTGAGAGCTGCTAATATGAAAATATAGCCACTGGAAGACAATGAAGGTCAGGTAGATGCAGTGACAGCACCCGTCAGACTTCAGCTGACCTCTTACCCCTGGTACTCAGGCTGTACTTTTCCTGTGGATCACAGGAGTGCAGATCGTTTTGTATTCCTGTGACCCGTTTTCAGCAAAGAGCGGGCAAAAGCCTGCTGTTGGCTGACGTCACAGTGCCGGTCAAGGCTTCAGAAAGATTGCGACCATATGGTGGTGATCCACCCACATGCCTGGACCGGCATCCAGCTCAGCGGGCCACTGAGCGCCTAAACCAGCAGTTCCCACGGCCTCCACAGCCCAGCGCTCCAGTGAGCGATGGAGGGGTAGAGCAGACAGCGGTGACTGACAGCCACCAGTTCTATGCCCACGGAGCTCTGAGAACCTAACGATCAGCAGTGTTTGATCGCTCGGCTCTAAGCCTTAGAGCTTGCGGGGGACCGATGCCGCATTCACTTAGGTAAGTAGGATTCCAAAACAAAAAAACATTCCCATACTTCTCTTTTAAAAGTAGACTATAACGCCCAACAGAGAGCTAAGCCAAGCTAAGCCAACCATAGACAGAGTCAGTGTTGATGGGGGGGGGTGTCATGGATCTGCTGTGACAATACAGAAGTGCGTGCGCACATGGGTACCAGTACAAGCCAAGCGGCGCGTGCGCTGGGGCACACGTCGGATGCGTGTGCATTAGACGCTGCTTGGCGCCAATAGGCCTTTAAAGGGACAGCCTGTACCTGCCTTCTGATCACCTGCATTGACTTACCCGATTTCTCCAACTCTGACCTTGGCTTGCCTTGACCCTGCTATAAGGACTTCCTTGCCGATATCTTGCTGCTGACCTCTGCCTGTTCACCTGACACTGCTGAGTTGGATAGTCACAAAAAAATTATTGCCAATGAAAACTGTGGTAGAAATGATGCCAAATAAACTTAAAATATTGATTTTGGGTTGAGCTTTTTGTGCTGACCAGCTGGAGAGAGTGTGCCAAGGCATTGTTGTATTGTTCTGTGGACTGCACATCTTTATTTCCTCTAGCTCATAACTGACTGACCTGAGCGGTTGCCATATTTGCTTTGCTAGATGTTTTCTGACACAGAAAACGAAGACAAGGTGGTCGATATACTAAAAAGGCATGTTCAATTTGTAAGGGAATTCTACTTCCTTTCACTGCCAGAGCTGTTTTTGCACCTTTTTTTTTTTTGCACACATGATTTTAAAATAATTTTTGGTCTGACGACTATGTAAAACCCCTAAAACTATATATAGATCTTCTGAAAGTGGGCAAAAACATATTTCCTGAAGCAGACACCCTAGAGAACAGAGCGGTAGCTCCAAATTTTTTATGTTACACAATATTAGCGTAATGCAGGGCTCAAACCCCAGGCGCCAGGGTCTGGGCTGCCACCCGAATGCTCCACACACCCTGCGCCCAACTACAACACCCCCCCGCTACGTATCCTGGGCTTCGCTTGCCCATCTGTGGGACCGGTAGAGGCGAGCGGACATTGTCTCTTCTCCCCTTCATGTTGTTGATCAGGAAGTGACTTCCGGGTCCCCATTGACAGGGGAGAGAGAGAGAGAGAGAGAGAGAGAGAGAGAGAGAGAGAGAGAGAGAGAGAGAGAGAGAGAGAGAGAGAGAGAGAGAGAGAGAGAGAGAGAGAGAGAGAGAGAGAGAGAGAGAGAGAGAGAGAGAGAGAGAGAGAGAGAGAGAGAGAGAGAGAGAGAGAGAGAGATAAGCATCATAAGCCTATAGAAACAGGAAGTGGGCTGTATAAGGCATTTGCAGGCAGAAAAAAAAAGAAATTTTTACTATCCAAAGTTAAAACAAAGGCATGAGATTTAATAGATGGAAAGTTGAAAAAATGACTGGAGGTCCACTTTCCATAGGCGGCTCTTTAAAAGCCTGTATAGGTCCATCAGTTTGGAGAGGACCATAAAATAACAGCCTAGAATTATTGCTCTCATTCTGACATGGACGCCAATATGTAACATGTGCAGCACAATTCAAGTTTTTTTTGGAGACATCAGAGGCCCAAAGGACCCCCCACATCTGATCTGTCCTCCAATGAAATTAATCGAGTGCAGATCGCATTACTTTAGCTTCTTACCCAGCCACTCTAGCTGGTGAAAGTGACGTTTTACACAATCGCTGGTCATTAACAGGAATGGGAGATCAGTGAATGGACATTTGTTGATCTCCCTCCCCTCTATCCAGTGGCACCCTCTGCACAGCCGTTGGATCGTTCCCATCTGACAGTCGGCTTGTCAAATTTACACCCCCCCCCCCCCATCGTGGCTTTAGCTGCCAGGAGTGTGTGCAAAACCCCCTGCCATCAGGTGGAAATAAAGGGGTTAGAGGACGTTAAAGCAGAGGTCCGCCAAAATTATTATTTTTTTTTTAAGTCAGCAGTTACAAATACTGCAGCTGCTGACTTTTAAAATAAGGACACTCACCTGTCCAGGGCGTCCGCAATGTCGGGACCCGAGGCTGAACCATTCCTCAGTCCTCAGGTGTTGCCACCACCATCTTCGGTAAGGGAATCGGGAAGTGAAGCGGTGCGGCTTCACTTCCTGGTTCCCTACTGCGCATGCGCGAGTCACGCTGCGCAATCCAAATGGTCCCTGCTGTCTCTGGGACCTGTGTGTCTCCCAGCAGACAGTCGGAGGGATTTGAAGTGGCGTAGACAACCCGCGGGAGTCTATGCCCTGAAGTGGGTGCAAATACCTGTCTTAGAGGTATCTGCACTCCCCTCCCCCTGAAAGGTGCCAAATGTGACACCGGAGGGGGGGGGGGGGGGGTTCCGAAAAGCGGAAGTTCCATTTTTGTGTGTCCTGTTAGGCACCTGTGCATGACTGAGGCTTAAAAGCCTCCAGTTTCGATCAAGAGATAAGACCTCTCGATGCTTGCCTTGTATGAAGCATCAGACAAGGCAAGCAGTATTTACCTCCCCCCTGAAAAGCAAACCAAAGGGGTTCTCTTTTTAGCCGGTAAGAAGAAGATGGCAGGTGTTCAGCCAAATCTGCCCGATTTCCAGTTTGTTTTTTCTGCGTCAAACTGAAACTTTGCGGGACCGTGCACCAAACGTTTGGCTTGAGATTGCAGCACAGTCCCATTTTCTTCCATGGGCGAGTCTGACAGGTGGCGCTGCCTGTCACACGCGCAAGGCCGCGAGGCGCTGCCTGTCACACGCGCAAGGCCGCGAGGCGCTGCCTGTCACACGCGCAAGGCCGCGAGGCGCTGCCTGTCACAGGCGCAAGGCCGCGAGGCGCTGCCTGTCACAGGCGCAAGGCCGCGAGGCGCTGCCTGTCACAGGCGCAAGGCCGCGAGGCGCTGCCTGTCACAGGCGCAAGGCCGCGAGGCGCTGCCTGTCACAGGCGCAAGGCCGCGAGGCGCTGCCTGTCACAGGCGCAAGGCCGCGAGGCGCTGCCTGTCACAGGCGCGAGGCGCTGCCTGTCACAGGCGCGAGGCCGCGAGGCGCTGCCTGTCACAGGCGCGAGGCGCTGCCTGTCACAGGCGCGAGGCCGCGAGGCGCTGCCTGTCACAGGCGCGAGGCCGCGAGGCGCTGCCTGTCACAGGCGCGAGGCGCTGCCTGTCACACGCGCGAGGCCGCGAGGCGCTGCCTGTCAGTTTCTAATTTTCTACTAATTGGCTTGAGATTGCAGCACAGTCCCATTTTCTTCCATGGGCGAGTCTGACAGGTGGCCAAGCACCATCTCCTGCTGTTACTGCCCCCCTGCCGCTCCTGGGGAAGGAGCCACCAGGGGTGACTTTCACCACGAGCAGTGGTGGTTGTTTTTCCCCTATCGAGGAAACATTAACATACAGGACTTTTGCTAGCACACGATAAAAGTCAGCGCAGTCATTTTCTCTCCCTCTGTTCTGCTAGTTACCGAAAAAATGACTTGTCAAAAAGCCTGGCGCTGCACAAAATGGCCGCCTGACTAAAAGGTGTAAATGGCAGGATTACTTTCAGTACAGACGCTGCGAGCACTGCAGAGCCCAGACAACATAATCACATAAGTGACCCGCATTACCACAAGATGGCACAAGAGAAATAACAATGTTTTATAGGTCTCTTCCCCGCGTTTCCCCCCCACCAGATGATAACGGCGGTGGAGAGTTTCTACTTCACATGCGAGGAGCAATTTATACAGCGTGGCGGTGGTTAGGTGAAATTGAAGAGCACTCTGTCCCTGGACGGGCCTGTGAAGAGGCGATTATACACACACACTGCATTATTACAGCTTTCCTAATTATAGGCATTCTGCAAGAGCGGCCATAATAATCGCTCTCTGGCTGAATCGATAATGATACAAATGGAAGAGAAAGGCCGTCCCCGAAGAATAGAGTGCATCAGTCAAACGCCCACAATCACAAATAAAACGCAGAGAATATCGCACCTCATTTAGTGTCCGAGGAGAGGACCGCTGCCATTGCCCATAGCAATCAAATTCTTTGATTTAAAAAAAAAAAAAAAAAAAAAAAAAAAAGAAGGATTTTTAAAAACTGACATTGCATGTGAATATACAGACACTTTTGTTTGGTTTTGATGGAGTGTGAAAGAGTTAGAACCCCTGTCATTTTTTAGTACTGTGTCCCTACTCAAAGGATTCACCATGGTCCTCAGAAAGGCAAAATTTAGGGAAATAGAGAATAAAATGAACCAATGAGAGACACTTTCTCCAGAGATAATGGTCCAACAGGGGATGTCCCCCATCTTCTGTGCAGAAAACCGCCTAGAAAACAGTATTGTGTAGATAACATTTCCTATTTATAAAGGCTTTGCGCTTATATTTTCTCTAGAAATTCTGCTCATAATTTACATTGTCTTAAGCCAAATGTTATTAGAGAAGGAAGGGGGCACCATTCTAGCCACTGAAACCAAGGCCGAAGGGCACCATTCTAGCCACTGAAACCAAGGCCGAGGGGCACCATTCCAGCCACTGAAACCAAGGCCGGGGGGGGGGCACCATTCCAGTCACTGAAACCAAGGCCGGGGGGGGGGGCACCAATCCAGTCACTGAAACCAAGGCCGGGGGGGGGCACCATTCCAGTCACTGAAACCAAGGCCGAGGGGCACCATTCCAGTCACTGAAACCAAGGCCGAGGGGCACCATTCCAGTCACTGAAACCAAGGCCGAGGGGCACCATTCCAGTCACTGAAACCAAGGCCGGGGCACCATTCCAGTCACTGAAACCAAGGCCGAGGGGCACCATTCCACCCACTGAAACCAAGGCCGAGGGGCACCATTCCAGTCACTGAAACCAAGGCTGGGGGGGGGGGGGGGGCACCATTCCAGTCACTGAAACCAAGGCTGGGGGGGGGGGGGGCACCATTCCAGTCACTGAAACCAAGGCCGGGGGGGGGGCACCATTCCAGTCACTGAAACCAAGGCCGGGGGGCACTATTCCACCCACTGAAACCAAGGCCGGGGCACCATTCCACCCACCCAAACCAAGGTTGGGGCACCATGCCACCCACCCAAACCAAGGTTGGGGCACCATGCCACCCACCCAAACCAAGGTTGGGGCACCATGCCACCCACTGAAAAAAATGGCGAGAATTGACACCAATAAAAAAATGGAGATATCATCCAAAGCAGCTTTGTAAATAGGCAGAACTTTCAGCAGCGATATTTCCCAGAAAACAAAACTGAAATATTTATTTCCAGTTTTTATAAATAGGCACTTTAAGTGCCCTTGAAATCTATATGATTTGAATGGTCACATTAATGGTATTTGGAGCTAGGATATCATATTGAAAATATTTGATAATGAAGTGCAGTGGTCAGCCCCACATAACGCAGTCTGCCCTCTCATTCTCCCAGAGTACATTAAGACCCAGATCCACTTAAGCCAACGCACTAATGACCACGCTGATGTATTAATCCATCTCTCGGAAGAGCTCAACTTGCTGTAAGTGCAAAGTTGCCATTATATATATAATTAAAGCGGCCTTCTTGCAATATTCAGCCTCTATAAATATCCTAAACGAAAGGCTACTAAACACGGGCCTATTTCTGGAGCAAAGGCCTACTGCCTGCGCATGCTGAAGTTTAGAGTATATCAGAGCACCTCCAAAGACCGCCACTTAACCTGTAATGTGCAATAATTGTGTTAGTCCAGCGGATGGCTATCAGGAGGGGGTGGGGGGTGGGGGGGGGGGGGGGGTCTGGCATCTGTCATACTACAAGAATCTATGCCGCTGTGTTAAGTGCTGTTTCCTAAAGATGTACACACTCCCTGGGAATACTGAGCAGGATCTCATCTGCATTTCAAACCCATTGCCCTGTTGTATTGGGGTACAGGGGGAAGACTGTAGTAATTCTTCTATGTGGCAGAGGAGGAAAAGCAAAAACTTCCCTTTTTATAAAGTTCTATCCTGGAAGCCATGCAGGAAGAAGAGGGAGAAGAAAGGGGATTTCAAATCCACCAGACCACTGCACCAGCTGTGCGGGCACTGACAGCTCATCACCCATGGAGGGAAGTACAGCGGGCAATAGAGGGGGTGGGGAGGGTGTACTGCAGGGGTGTCAAAATCAACCAAAATCGCAGGCTGAACCAGCAGCATAGTTGGCCTCAAAGGGCTGGTTGTATTCGGGGTGCACTATGTACAGAGTTCAGGATTACAGGGGTGCGCTACGTAGAGTGCAGGGGTGCGCTACGCACAGAGTGCAGGGGTGCGCTACGCACAGAGTGCAGGGGTGCGCTACGCACAGAGTGCAGGGGTGCGCTACGCACAGAGTGCAGGGTTTAGGAGTGTGCCGTGCACAGAATGCAGGGTTTAGGGGTGTGCTACACAGTGTGCAGCTCTAGCACCTCCCTGTGTAGGTGACTCTGCCACACCTTTCAGAGTGATCATTCCTCGCCGATTGTGGAGATCTGTCCTTGCCGGGTCCCGTAGTAAGTGCATGCAGGGATCTGATAGCTCCAGAGGGCCTCTGAGAGCAAAGCTGTCCCTTGTGAACGCAGAAGGTTTCTGTGTTTACAAGTGATAGCAGGGAGCGGAGGGTGGGAGCCGAAAATGGTGAAAGGGAATTCTGCCATTTTACGGCGTCACGTCACATTCGGCTCAGTTTGCTACGCCCTGAAGTGCGCATGCGCGACACAGCCATATGCGTTACAACACTGTAAGACACCACTTTGCCACAGAGCTGCTCGCCACGCTTCGGGCACGGCCTTGCTTCGCTCGACATAATTACAATCTAACTCTATGTCCAATCGGATGGTGGGGCTTGAACCTGGACTCAGGGGTGTGGACACAAAATTCAGCGTAAGCACACATCGCCACAGTGTTGGAACGCATACGGCGGCGTCACGCATGCTCAGTCCAGCGGTTAGCCAAATCTGATGGGCAAGGGCCACATGACAAGACTTGGAGGGCCAGATTCAGCCTGCGGGATTGTGTTTGACATACAGTATGTGGTGTAGTGTTAAACTTTTAGATTTTTCTGTAAAGGTGAACTTTAAAGGAAAAGTCTGGTTTGGTGCAATGGCCTGTCTTATATACTTTTGGAGGAAATGCTGATTGACCAACCAGTGCAACCAATCCAAATGGCCAACCACTTACATCTTTACATTGGGAACCTTTACAGCAAAGGCAATTTTCCCAGCCAGGCCTGCTGCTATTAGAAATCTGCACATTTAGAAGGTTGTGAGGCAGCCAACTTGTAAACGAACGACTGAAGAAAAAAAAAAAAAAAAACGGGCAAAGAGAGAAATACATTCTCTCCGAGTCAGAAGGAAGGTCTAGTAAGTAGCAGCAGAGGTCCTAAAGTATTAGAGCGGCTCCTGCTGCTAGCGTGCGGCTCCCCTCTCAGCGGAGGGCTTCGTACTAAAACATTCCGTCTCGGTGGAAATTCTGCATACAGAAGACATAATGAAAAGGGAGCCATGGCTGATGCTTTATCAGTGCTTAGAGGAGGCAAACAAAATACGTTCTCTGCGATTTATCCTAGTGCGCATCGCTGAGATAAAAAAGTAAAGCGTTTTGGAAGCGCGCCTTTCCACCGTCCTATTCCTGAGCGAGAGATGAGACTTCACTACAAGAAAGGCGGGATCTGTGCTGGAATGGGGGGGAACAATACAAAAAACACTGGCACTGCCCAATTTATAGGTAGAGGACACCCCGATATATCCAGGAGGCAGCTGTACATTGAAATAAAAAACCTGTATGGTCCACGGTCCTACATGTGCCGTCCAATCATAGAGCCTATCAAAGCTGAAATTCCATCTGCTTATATTTCTCCTTCCCCGGTTCCTTTTTTTCTCCCCACATCTACATGTCAGGGTTGCCAACCGCCAGTAAATTTACTGACAGTTCGTAAAAAAAATCTGCGATTTATTTTTATTTTTTACAACCGCCAGTAAATATCAGGGGCTGATAATTTCATGCTGTGTTGACTTTTTATGTGTAAATCAAGCAAATTACTTTGTTATCGGTATTTTCAGTGTTTCCATATCATGTTTATACTGTTCAAATATTCACGGTGTTAGTTTTCAAGTTCTGTAATTTCTCAGGTCGTCAGTAAAAAAAAAAAAAAAAAAAAAAAAGTGCTCCGCCAGTAAATGTTCCATGTTTTGTCAGCAGAAAATGCTGCGGGAGGTTGGCAACCCTCCTACATGCCAATAACATTTTACATAAATATTTTCGTTTCATCACATAGCGTATCTTATATATAGTGATGTCATCACTGGGTCGCTTTGATTGTCTATGCAAAGTAGACAGGTCATAGCTGGTGGGAGGGGCATACATAGCTTCCTGATGACATCACAGCACCCTGCCTCCGTACTCCTCAGACATGATGCAAGTAGTGGGCTGACTCTTGGGAGGAGTTATGCGGATATCAAAATGCCTTGATGGGGGTCTGTCTGTTGGAGTGGGTGTTCCTAGGCAGCTTGTACTGACAGGCAGACCACTGTAGGTCACACACACCTGAGACTCAAGGAAAGAAGGGTGACCCCTGGAAGCGGCACATCGAAAGTGTCCTACTGGGATGAGTGGAGTGGATTGGCAACCTCAGCCTGGACTCTGACAAGGCCATGTTTCCAACGCGTTTCGCTACGCCCCTCCCGAAGCTTAGTCATGGGGAACACACCCACATGGGATGCTGAGCCTCCACGATCGAAAGAACTGAAATCCAAATGAATGAAAGGGGCGGTCAAGTGTCCTACTGGAATGAGTGGAGTGGCAACCTAAGCCTGGACTCTGACAAGGCCATGTACCAACGCGTTTCGCTACGCCCACGAAGCTTAGCCTCGGGGAACACACCCACATGGGATGCTGAGCCTCCACGATCGAAAGAACTGAAATCCAAATGAATGAAAGGGGCGGTCAAGTGTCCTACTGGAATGAGTGGAGTGGCAACCTAAGCCTGGACTCTGACAAGGCCATGTACCAACGCGTTTCGCTACGCCCACGAAGCTTAGCCTCGGGGAACACACCCACATGGGATGCTGAGCCTCCACGATCGAAAGAACTGAAATCAAATGAATGAAAGGGGCGGGCAAGTGACAATCAGGCTGGGGAGGAATAAGGCTCGATCCCAGGTGCCCAACCTGTGGCCTGAGGGTTAGATGATGCTGGAATCCGAGCAAGTCATTACAGTACAGGAGGAGAGCCGGTGCAAGTCTGACGGGAAAGCTGGAGTTCAGTTTAACCACTTCCCATCCCGGCTATAGTCAAAGGACGTCTGCAGATGGTATCTCCCATCCTGGGCGGCGGCGTCCTACGACGTCCTCAGCTTAACGCCGGTATAGGGGGTGCGCGAGCGCCGCGGCGTCACTTGGGAGCTGATGCACATGTCTGGCAGCTGCGATGTCCGCCGGGCACCAGCGATCGCTCATGACAAAGCAGGAACGGGGATCTGTGTAAACACACACATCTACGTCCTGTTAGGGGAGGAGACAGATCATGTGTTCCTAGTATATAGGAACACCTTTCTGTCTCCTCCCCCAGTCAGTCCCACCCACCCCCCCCACAGAACACACAGTAAGGAAAAACATTTAATCCCTTGATCGCCCGGTAGTGTTGACCCCTTCCCTGCCAGTGTCATTTACACAGTGATCGGGTAAATGCAAATAGCCATTTATTTATCAAACATTTCGTTACGATTATCAAAACATGTTTTCTGATTAAGCAAGAGATACTTTTTACAAATGTTTGGTCACAGGATGTATGTAAAAGCTGTTCTTGTGTTTGTGATCGAATGCCATTCACACTTCCAGCTGTGAAAAGGCATTTTCCCAGAGAACTCTGGGAGTGATTTATAGGTGCTAAATGATCATCTGTTTATCAATGTAAATAACCAACAAATTGATTAGGACTTCAAAGAGGCTCACAAGGTGCCCCCCCCCCCCCCGTGTAGAATGGATAAATGTACTTAGGCCCCCCAGCCTAAAGTCAGAGCAATTATTTCACCATGTACTGTATACATTAGCTCCCCTGCCTATGGCTGAAACTATAGGCTTGAATATTAAATACATCATTTTGAATGTGGTTCAGCAGTCAAAAATGTTATTGGACTCTGGGATTTCCCCTTCACACAGTAAACGGTGCATATTTATAGCTCTGATCGCTGTATCAATGTCAATGGTTTTAAAAAAAAAAAAAAAAAAAAAGTGTCTGACCTGTCTGCCGCAATGTCGTAGTCACGATAAAAAAACAAAACAAATTATAAAAAATGCCATAAATAAATAACCTATTTTGTAGGCGCTATAGCTTTTGCGCAAACCAATCGAACGCTTATTTCGCTTTTTTTTTTACCAAAAATATGTAGAAGAATATATATCGGCCTAAACTGAATAAAAAAATGTGTTATTAACCACTTTCCACCCGGCCACTGCACATAAACGGCCGGGTGGGCGCTCTTTCCTTCTGAGTGGACGTTCAGGAACGTCCCTCAGAAGGAGCGGGATCGCGCGCGATCCCAAATGCGCTTGTGTCACCTGGACACGGCACATCTTAGATCGGCAGGAGGGCTCCGTGATTGGCCCTCCTGATCACATGACGGCCGTGTCCAATCACGGCCGTCATGTGATGTAAACAAACAGCCAGTTGCTAGGCGGTCGTCTCTCCTCACACGGAAGTGATCGCTGAGGAGTGCGAATCTCTGCAGCTTGCTGGTGATCAGTGAGTATGAGCTGTTTTTTTACAGCCTTTTACTCACTGATCACCAGTGTAGTGTAAACACACGTCACTAAAAATGTAAAAACACACAGTAAACACACATGTCCCCCACATAGTAATGATCCCCAAAACACACGTCCCCCACATATAGTACAGTAAAATCACATGTCTCAATGATCATTTGCACACATATGTGATCACCTGCGCACATCTGTACATGATCATTTGCGTACATCTGTCCGTGATCATGAAAACCAATTATTATACACTTAACGGGATTTTTTTTTTCCAAAGACATGTAGCAGAATACATTTTGGCTTAAATTTATGACAAAATTAGATTTTATTGTATTTCTTTTAAAATAGAATAGAGAAAATAGTTTTTTCCCAAATTTACGCTCTTTTTTTTGTTTATATAATCGCCCAAAATTTTTTTTTTTAAAATGGAGTCGTGAATAAATACTACCAAAAGAAAGCTCTATTTGTGCAAACAAAATGATGAAAATGTCATTAGGGTACAGCGTAGCATGACCGCGCAATTGTCAGGGAAAGTTCAAGAGCGCCGAAAGCTGAAAATTGGTCTGGTAAGGAAGGGGGCGAAAGTGCCCAGTATTGATGTGGTTAAAAAATTTTTTTTAATTAACCACTTCGCGCCCGCGCTATAGCCGAAAGACGGCTTCAGCGCAGACAGTCCCTGCCGGGAGGATGTCCCTGGACGTCCTTCTGTTTACCTTCCTAATGCGCACTCCTGAGAGCGCGCATCGGGGAAGTTCTGTGCTGGCCGTGTCTGTCAGACACAGCCAGTCACAGATCGCTGTAAACGGCCAATCACAGCGGCCGTTTACAGTGCGATCGGCGTGTCCAATGAGAGATGATCTCATATGTAAACATATGAGATCATCTCTCAGCGCCGCTCTCCCTCCTCACACAGAGACAGCGTGTGAGGAGGGAGAGATGAACGGCTGCAACCGCCGTGAGTAAAAAAAAAAAAAAAAAAGAAGGACGAAAAATAAAGTGCGATCTATCCCCGCTGCCACCTGTCCCCAGTGCCATGTATAAATGCCATCTGTCATCAGTGCCACGTGTCATCAGTGCCACATAGTGCCACCTGTCAGTGTCACGTGCCATCTGTTATCAGTGTCATGTGTCATCAGTGCCACGTATAAGTGCCATCTGTCCTCAGTGCCACGTGTCATCAGTGCCCCGTATTAGTGCCATCTGTCAGTGCCACATCAGTGTCACGTGTCATCAGTGCCACGTATCAGTGCCACGTCAGTGTCACATGTCATTGTCCTGGTGCCCCAGGGCCTTCAAAAGTGTAATAGGTAGTCAACAAGTTAGATGTGTAATTTATGCTCCTAGAACACGTGATGGCGCTCCCTGCATGTTGGGCCTCTCTAAGTGGCCAGGCTGTGTAAAAGTCCCACATGTGGTATCGTAATACTCAGGAGGAGTAGCAGAATTTATTTTGGGGTGTCATTTGTGGTATACACATGCAAATGACAATTTTGTGGAAAAAAATTTAAAAATAAATTCATTTTGCAAAGAATTGTGGGAAAAAATGACAACATCTAAAACCTCACCATGCCTCTTACTAAATACCTTGGAATGTCTACTTTCAAAAAAGGGGGTAATTTGGGGGGCATTTGTACTTTCCTGGCTTACATGTCACGCTTTAAAATTGCATCTACTTGTGGAATTATGACAAACTACGGTACTTAAATATCTCCACAGGTGATTTTTACAGGTTACATGTTTAGAGCTACAGAGGAGGTCCAGTGTTAGAATTATTGCTCTCGCTCCGATCACTGCGATACCTCACATGTGTGATGCAAACACTGTTTACATATGTGGGCGCGACTTTATGAGGAGTGCCCAGTAAAAAAAAAAATTTAAAAAGTCAGCAGCTACAAATACTGCAGCTGCTGACTTAACAATCGGACACTTACCTGTCCCAGGGTCCAGCAATGTGGGGGAACAAAGCCCCCCCCTGGTTCCCCGCTCCGCTCGCGGCGCCGGCATTCCTACTGTGGGCACCCGGCTGTGGCTTCACAGCCGGGCACCCACTGCGCGAGCGGCGCCGTGCGCTGTGATACGACGCTCAGTCATCTGGGACACGTGACAGGTCCCAAATGACTGTGCGGTGCCGAGGGGAAGTGATGTCAGTGCCCGGGCACTGAAGGTGGCAGACTACGAGGGATCCCCTAGCAACAGGCATTTAGAGGTGAGTAAAACATTTTTTTTTTCCCCATTTATTTTTTTTTTATGATTTTTAAGAAAAAAAATGTATTTTGGTGGCAACACCACTTTAAGTATGCATTCACTTCTGCGCGCAAGCACGAGGGGATGGGGTGCTTTACTTTTTTTTTTATTATTTATTTTACTTTATTTTTACATCGTCCCCTTTTTTTTTTTTGATCACCTTTAAGGCTGGATTCACACCTATGGCATTTTTTAGTGCTTTTTGCAGATTTGCACTACAGAACGTGTTCCATAGGAAACCATGATAAATGGACTGTAGTGCAAAAATGCAAAAAGCACTAAAACTGCATAGATGTGAATCAGGCCTTACACGGAATATAAACATCTCTTTTAATAGAAATAAGGATGACAGGTCCTCTTTATTGAGAGATCTGGGGGTCAATGAGATCTCACATCTCTCTTTTACCTGTAAAAGCAAAAAAAAAAAAAACACTTGACTTTAAAAAAAAAATCAATAAAAAAATCATCTCTTTAAGCCCGAGAAGCGGAAGTGACGTCAGAGGTCGCTCCGGTCCTCCAAGGGCGTAGAGCCGACTGGGAGCCATCTTGCCCTCACTCGGCTTCCTGCTTATCCATCTAAAGGATCGGATTGTTTCCGGGTTTACCGACGGCTCCGGTAAACCCGGACATGAGCAGAAAGCTGCGGGGGTTGAGGGGCACCTCTCCCGCCACCGCCTCTAAAAGTGATCCCATAGCGAATCTGCTGCTGGGATCACTTCTGACGCCAAATCGCCCACAGAAAAAAAAAATGATACCAGGGTTACGGCAGCTAGTTAGCTGCTGCCATAGCCCCGGTATTAAATGTTGAAGTAATGATGTATATACACTGTGGGTGGTTGGCAAGTGGATAAAAGACAAAAAAGGATCTAATGAGGAACGGTCTGAATCCCTTTACACTGGATTTGTGAGTATCTCACCAAAAATGACACTTTTGTTGCAGGGGGTGCCCAAAATCTGACTTGTATCTTAGTGCAGACTTCTGGGAAAATCAGTAGACCAACCACAAGCAGGAAATTACATTTCTGGGGGGCGCTCTGTACTCATTCTGTGTCAGGAAGACATATTACATTTTACAGCAAATGACAGAGCTGCAGATGAAAAAGGAAAGGTCATTTTTAATTACATTCAATTACATTATTTGTGTCGCAATTGTATATACGCTATTTTTATTTTTTATTTCTATTTGCTTTCATCCCATGAAAGTGCAGTTACCCTTTAACTTAGCCAGTTTTGCGATTCACACCCCTCTCGTGGACAGGGCCACGACTAGGATCACACCCCTCCCCCACGGGCAGGCCTGGAGTCACGAACCCCAACCCCCCCTGAACAGGTCCAACCCCCCCCCCCCCCACAGAGAGGTGCACTTCTATGGTCACATCCCTTTCCTAGAAAAGTGCACCTCTAGGATAGGATCACCCCCTGCACTTCTATGGTGTCTCTATGGAGATTCTAGCACTCCACTACTTACAGAGGAGCTTCATCAACAAGGTACCCAAACCCCACTTCTCCCCCGACCACCACAGATCTCTCCTCACCCCCCCCCCCCCCCCCGCAGCCTCTTGGGACAAATCACAGATCTCAGAAAGCTCCGGGACCAATCACAGAGCAGCGAGGAGTTAAAGCCGGCTTCCCATAGTAAACATGTTGGTAAAGAAACGGCCCGGGTGAGGACAGGGCAGGATCCCTGGACAGGTAAGTGGCCTTTAATAACAAAGTCAGCAGCTCCGGGATGTTTACAGGGGATGTACGAGAGATGTACGGGGGGGGGGGGGGGGGGTAGTACAGGAGATGTACGGGGGGGGGGGGTGTATGGGAGAAGTAAAGAGGGTGTACAGGATGTGTACGGTAGATGTACAGCAGGGGGGGGGGTGTACGGGAGATGTACAGGATGTGCACGAGGGGGGGGGGGTGTACGGGAGATGTACAGGGATGTGCACAGGTGATGTACAGGATGTGCACGGGGGGGGGGGGGGTGTACGGGAGATGTAAGGGGGTGTACGGTATATGTACAGGATGTGTATGGGGGGGGGGGTACGGGAGGTGTATGGGAGATGTATAGGGATGTGCACAGGGGGGTACGGGAGGGGGGTGTATGGTATATGTACAGCATGTGTACGGGGGGGGGGGGGGGGGGGGGTACGGGAGGGGGGTGTATGGTATATGTACAGCATGTGTACGGGGGGGTACGGGAGATGTATAGGGATGTGCGCGGGGGGGGGTGTACAGGATGTGTACGGGGGTGTACAGGATGTGCACGGGGGGGTGTACAGGATGTGTACGGGGGAATACGGGAGATTTACAGGATGTGTACGGGGGAATACGGGAGATGTACGGGATATGTACAGGATGTGTACGGGGGGTACATGGGAGATTTACAGGATGTGTACGAGGGGGGGGGGGGGATGTACGGGACAGGGGTGTACGGGATATGTACAGGATGTGTACGGGAGATGTAGGGGGGATGTAGGGGGGATGTGAGGGAGATTTACAGGATGTGTACGGGAGATTTACAGGATGTGTACAGGATGTGTACGGGGGGGTACATGGGAGATTTACAGGATGTGTACGGGGGGGGGGGGATGTACTGGACAGGGGTGTACGGGATATGTACAGGATGTGTACGGGAGATGTAGGAGGGATGTGAGGGAGATTTACAGGATGTGTACAGGGGGGGGTGTACGGGATATGTACAGGATGTGTACGGGAGATGTAGGAGGGATGTGAGGGAGATTTACAGGATGTGTACAGGGGGGGGTGTACGGGATATGTACAGGATGTGTACGGGGGGGGGATGTACGGGACAGGGGTGTACGGGATATGTACAGGATGTGTACGGGAGATTTACAGGATGTGTACGGGGGGGGGGGTGTACGGGAGATGTAGGGGGGATGTGAGGGAGATTTACAGGATGTGTACAGGGGGGGGGGGGGTGTACGGGATATGTACAGAATGTGTACGGGGGAATACGGGAGATATACGGGACGGGGTGTACGGGATATGTACAGGATGTGTACGGGGGGATACATGGGAGATTTACAGGATGTGTACGGGATATGTACAGGATGTGTACGGGGGGATACATGGGAGATTTACAGGATGTGTACGGGATATGTACAGGATGTGTACGGGAGATGTAGGGGGGATGCGAGGGAGATTTACAGGATGTGTACAGGGGGGGTGTACAGGAGATTTACAGGATTTGTACGGGGGGGGGTGTACAGGAGATTTACAGGATGTGTACGGGGGGGGGTGTACAGGAGATTTACAGGATGTGTACGGGGGGGGTGTACAGGATGTGTACTGGGGGGGTACGGGTGTGTAGGGGGGGACGGGGGTGTATGGGACATGTACTAGTGCTGTGGATTTTCATGTCGGGCCCCTGGTATGTCAGTTCTGGAAGAGCCCCTACACAAAATCATGAGCTTATACTAGTTATCGGGCCCCAGGCCAATAACAGCTCTTGACACTCAGCCCTTAGGGGCCCCTTTGGTGAGGACATCAGGGGCCCATTATTATTGTTTTGGAGCCCTAGTATTATGGATTTTCATGTCGGGCCCCCTGGTATGTCAGCTCTGGAGGGGCCCGGCCCAATATTAGAGCTCCTTCAGAGTCATCCCTTAGGGGCCCCGTGGCAGTGACATACCAGGGGCCCATTATTATATCTTCAATAGTACTCTGAATTTTCATGATGGGCCCCTGGTATGTCAGCTCTGGCAGGGACATCAGGGGCCCATTATGTTTGCATTGGATTTCTATGTTGGGCCCCTGATATGTCAGCTCTGGAGGGGCCCAGCCCAATATTAGCGCTCCTTGAGAGTCATCCCTTAGGGGCCCCCTTGGCAGTGCCATACCAGGCCATTTTCATGTTGGGCCCCTGGTATGTCAGCTCTGGAGGGGCCCCTGGAGGCTCCCTGCTTGGACACAGCAGAGCCCCACCCCGTGACAGGTGCCAGTGAGTGACATTGTATAATAATAGAAGTGAGGGGCCCCCAGCTGTCTCCTCATAGGGCCCCTGTCATTCCCGCCCCCCTGTCAGGTGTTTTGGCGGGAAGTCGCTCGGACAGGTCATCCCATTTCGGGGTGTGGGGGAGTACCGGCGGGTTTCGGGGTGTGCGGCGCCCCCTGTGGCCCCCCGAGGCCTCACATCCGGGTTCTGTGTTGTGTATATTCGCCCCTCTCCTCCCCCCCTATACCGGGGATCCCCGGCCCCCTCCAGCTCGGGGCCCCGCACACCCCCCTCCCGGTAAGATGCGGAGTCCCCTGGAAGGGGGCGGGGGATGGACTGTACCATCGGCGGGGCGATCCCCGGACACGGGCCTCCACCACACCGATCCCCACCCGGCCCTACCGACCCCCCGATCACCGGGCCGCCCCCCGCCCGTCCTCCGATCCGCCCTCTCCCCTCCACAGCCCCGCGATCCCGGCCTGGCCGCCATCATGGGCGCGACCACCCGGCCCGGAACCCCCCTCATCCCAGAGCGGGGCCGCCGAGGACTCCACCATCCCGGGATCCGGGGGGCCCCGCACCTTCCTCCCGCCTGCCCGACCCGTCCATCACCTACCTGGGGGGGACCCCGAGCCCCCGGAGCCCCGTCCGCTCCCCTCCGCCCTCCAATATTCACCATTTCACTGCAAATTACCAACCCGTCCTCACCTCACAATGGTAGCTGCAGAGATGGCGGCCTGGGCCGGATTACCATAATCTGCCTAGCAACCGCCGCACGCCGCCCGCTGATTGGTGGGATCCGAGCGTGGGAAGGAGCGGCCTCTGTCCGTCTGCCCGGTGTAGCCGTGACCGGAATATACCCGTGTGATTACCGGCTGTGCAGGGGGGTGGGGGGACCGGCGTGGGGCAGATATGGGGGGGGGGCAATCAGTGGTGTTGGGGGTGCGCGGTGGGTATACCCGGGGATCTCACATACAGCGCCACCAATGGCGGCCAGAAGAACTGCAAGAGAAGGACACGTGATGTCCTTCACAGCGTCTCCTCTATAGGAGCCAGCATAGGGGCGCCCTGACCCCGGGGAGTGATGCCCTCGGGGGGACAGAACCCGTGGAGCTATGTCTTTGGGGGACAGAACTCGGGGAGTGATGTCCTCATGGGGGGACAGGACCCGGGGGGGGGGGGAATGTCCATAGGGTAGGACAGAACCCGGGTAGCGATGGCCATAGGTGGGTGCAGAACCTAGGGAGCGATGTCCTGAGAGAGGGGGGACAGAACCCGGGAGTGATGCTCCGGGGGGGGGGGGACAGAACCCAGGGGGCTTTGTCAATAGGAGGGGACGGAACCCAGGGAGCTATATCCATAGGGGGGACAGAACCCGGAGAGTGAAGTCCATAGGGTAGGACAGAACCCGGGTAGCGATGGCCATAGGGGAGTGCAGAACCCAGGAGCAATGTCCTGGGGGGGGGCAGAACCCAGGAGCAATGTCCTGGGGCGGGCAGAACCCAGGGAGCGATGTCCTCGGGGGGGGGGGCAGAACCCAGGGAGCGATGTCCTCAGAGGGGGGGGACAGAACTCAGGGAGTAATGTCCATAGGAGGGGACAGAACTCAGGGGGTGATGTCCATAGGGGGGACAGAACCTGGAGAGTGATGCTTATAGGGTAGGACAGAACCCTGGAGCAATGTCCTGGGGGGGGGGGGCAGAACCTAGGGAGCGATGTCCATAAGAGGGAACAGAACCCAGGGAGCTATGCCCCCGGGGGGGGGGGGGGACAGAACCCAGGAAGTGATGTCCATAGGGTAGGACAGAACCCAGGAAGTGATGTCCATAGAGGGGGTGCAGAACCTAGGGAGCGATGTCCATACCCGGGGAGCGATGTCAGTATAGAGGGAGACAACCTGGAGAGGGATGTCCATGGAGTATCAGAGGAGAGGAAACCTGGGCCACAATGTCCATACAGGAATCAGAAGCCAGAGAGCAATTTCTATTCTATATGGGAGACAGAAGCCAAGGAGCGATGACCACTGCTGGGGGGGGGGGGGGGGGGGGACAGGACCATGAGCACAATGTCCATAGCAGGTGGAAGAACCTGTGGCTCAATGTCCATAAAGGGGGGCAGAACACAGGGCCCAATGCCCATGAAAGGGAGAGAACCTGGGGCACAATTTGCATAGGGGTGTATAGAACCCAATATCCATATGGGGCTCACAGATCCCGGTGTGCAATGTCTATAGGCACAGACAAGAGCCTGGGAATATTCTTAAAAATGCGCTGGTTTAGGGTAAAAGTCCTAGGGACCTAAACTAAAATGTAATATATCGCAGCCAATCAGTTCTTAGATATGGTGGCTGCATTCGTTTTTTTTCTTTATTTTCACTTGGTGGGAACTGGTCATCCTACATCAGGGAAGGTCTCTTCCTATGAGGAATTTTGCAGCAGGCAGATGATTGCAGACTTGCTGTCCAGGTTCTTCTGGAAGGTTGAAGTCGGGTGGCACAGCGGCTTGTCAGTGCAGCACATGAGAAATACAACAAGATTTTTTCCCTTCTAATCCATGAAATGTCTGCTGGGACCACAACACTCCTGCTTCATCAGGGCCTAGTACAGAGATATGCAATTCGAGGACCTCCAGCTGTTGCAGAACTACAATTCCCATGAGGCATAGCAAGAATCTGACAGCCACAAGCATGACACCCAGAGGCACGATGGGAATTGTAGTTTTGCAACAGCTGGAGGTCCGCTAATTGAATATCTCTGGCCTAGTAGATCTATTGCCAGCGGTCTCTAAATTGCGGCCCTATGTTAGCTTATATCCAGCCCCTGGGGCACTATTCTTCCAACTGACACCAATAGTAAGGCATAATTCCTTCCGCTTCCACCAGCGATGGGGCGCTGTTCCTTCCGCTGCCACCAGCGATGGGGCGCTGTTCCTTCCGCTGCCACCAGCGATGGGGCGCTGTTCCGCTGCCACCAGCGATGGGGCGCTGTTCCGCTGCCACCAGCGATGGGGCGCTGTTCCTTCCGCTGCCACCAGCGATGGGGCGCTGTTCCTTCCGCTGCCACCAGCGATGGGGCGCTGTTCCTTCCGCTGCCACCAGCGATGGGGCGCTGTTCCTTCCGCTGCCACCAGCAATGGGGGCGCTGTTCCTTCCGCTGCCACCAGCAATGGGGGCGCTGTTCCTTCCCCTGCCACCAGCGATGGGGGCGCTGTTCCTTCCGCTGCCACCAGCGATGGGGGCGCTGTTCCTTCCCCTGCCACCAGCGATGGGGGCGCTGTTCCTTCCCCTGCCACCAGCGATGGGGGCACTGTTCCTTCCGCTGCCACCAGCGATGGGGCGCTGTTCCTTCCGCTGCCACCAGCGATGGGGCGCTGTTCCGCTGCCACCAGCGATGGGGAGCTGTTCCTTCCGCTGCCACCAGCGATGGGGCGCTGTTCCTTCCGCTGCCACCAGCGATGGGGCGCTGGTCCTTCCGCTGCCACCAGCGATGGGGCGCTGTTCCTTCCGCTGCCACCAGCGATGGGGCGCTGTTCCTTCCGCTGCCACCAGCGATGGGGCGCTGTTCCTTCCGCTGCCACCAGCGATGGGGCGCTGTTCCTTCCGCTGCCACCAGCAATGGGGGCGCTGTTCCTTCCCCTGCCACCAGCGATGGGGGCGCTGTTCCTTCCCCTGCCACCAGCGATGGGGGCGCTGTTCCTTCCGCTGCCACCAGCGATGGGGGCGCTGTTCCTTCCGCTGCCACCAGCGATGGGGGCGCTGTTCCTTCCCCTGCCACCAGCGATGGGGGCGCTGTTCCTTCCCCTGCCACCAGCGATGGGGGCGCTGTTCCTTCCCCTGCCACCAGCGATGGGGGCACTGTTCCTTCCACTGCCACCAGCGATGGGGCGCTGTTCCTCCCGCTGCCACCAGCGATGGGGCGCTGTTCCTTGCGCTGCCACCAGCAAGGGGGGCTGTTCCTTGCGCTGCCACCAGCGAGGGGGCGCTGTTCCTTGCGCTGCTGTAAGTGGTCTGTAAGGGTTTACAACCACTTTAAATGCTGTAAAAAGTTCTGAAATGATTTATGTTTGTTTCATCTTTTTTTCACAGAAAACTGACATTTTAACAGGCTGTGCACACTTATGCAACCACGTTATTTAATTTTTTTTCAGTTGAGTTGTACAGTTTATAGGTCACATTAAAAGTGGACAAAGTTTTTAAATGATTTATCTAATACAACGTTCCCCTCATTTCCTGTCTGGTAAACCATTGTCAGCAGGACAGGAAGTGAGGGGAAATCTCTGTAACAGAACCTCAGATAGCAGTAAAACCTGAAAAGGCTCTATCCGAAACAGAAAAAAATGTTTATGGCTTGACAAATGCTTAGAGTGTAACTAAAGACAACCCCTGTCATTTTATTTTATTTTATTTTTTTGCCATCTTTGTCCCATTGCAGAGATTTCCCTTTACTTCCTGTCCCATAGCCAAACAGGAAGTGAGAGGAAATCCCTCCAAAGTAAGGAAATCCCTGCTTTCTGCAGGGTCTCCTGAACTAGTGTGCCCATTGGAAGATTTCCCTCCATTCCTGTACTAGAGGCCAAAATGCAGGATTTTCTTTTACATTCACTTTCGGTGATACTGGTAAACAGGACAAACAGAGAGGGTGACTCTCCCTAACACACACACAGACAGCAATGAAAACTGACAGGTATTCTAATCCATCGCCACATCTAAAACAAAACAAAAAAAAGGTTTTGCCTTTAGTTACACTTATTAACCACTTAAAGTGGTGTTTCCACCAAAAAAAAAAAAATAAATAGCTCAAAATTCATTAAAAAAATAAATAAATAATTGGGAAAAAAAATTAACTCACCTCTAAATGTCTGTTGCTAGGGGGTCCCTCAAAGTCTGCCTCCTTCAGTGTTCGGGCACTGACATCACTTCCCCTCGGCACAGTCAGTCATCTGGGACACGTGACAGGTCCCAGATGACTGTGCAGCGTATCACGGTGCGCAGCGGGTGCCCGGCTGTGAAGCCACAGCTGGGTGCCCACAGTAAGAATGCCGGCGCCGCGAGCGGAACGGGGGGGGGGGCTTCAATCCCCCGCACCGCTGGACCCTGGGACAGGTAAGTGTCCGATTTATTAAAAGTCAGCAGCTGCAGTATTTGTAGCTGCTGACTTTTTTAAAAACAATTTAGGGGGCACCCCACTTTAAGGACCGAGCCTCTTTTTCAGACTGTTTACAAGCTAAAAACATTTTTTTTGCAAGAAAATTACTTAGAAACCCCAAACATTATACATTTTTTTTTCTAACACCCTAGAGAATAAAATGGCGGTCGTTGCAATACTTTCTGTCACACCGTATTTGCGCAGCAGTCTTACAAGCGCACTTTTTTTTTTTTTTTTTTTAAATACACTTTTTTGAATTAAAAAACAAGACGACAGTAAAGTTAGCCCAATTTTTTTTTTTTATATTGTGAAAGATAATGTTACGCCGAGTAAATTGATACCCAACATGTCACGCTTCAAAATTGCGCCCGCTCGTGGAATGGCAATAAACCTTTATCCTTAAAAATCTCCATAGGCGACATTTAAAAAATTCTACCGGTTGCATGTTTTGCGTTACAGGGGAGGTCTAGGGCCAGAATTATTGCTCTCGCTCCTCCCCCCCCCCCCCCCCCCCCCCCCCCCCCCAGGCCAATCCGTCCATCTTAACGAAGGGAAACGGACAGTGGAGCCTTGCGGCTTCACGCCCCGTTTCTTACTGCGAGTCGTGCGGCGGTTTGTGAATGGCCCCCGTTGTTTTCTGGGACACACACATGTCCCAGAAGGCAACGGGGCCGCTCGCCGAAGAGGAGGAAGCGCCGCGGAATAGGAAGAGGCAGATTAGGAAGACTGCCTAGCAACAGGGGTTTCTGGTAAGTAAAAAATTATTATTTAATTATTTTTATTTAAATGTTTTATTTTTTATATTTTTTTTAAGAATATTAATGCTATTTTTTATTTTAGGGTGGACCTCCACTTTAAGCTGTTTTCAGCTTTTTTAGGCCATTTTTACAGCTGAAAAACTCTCAAAACCCACTAGTTCTGGGTTTTTTTTTTTTTACAGCCAGAAAACCCCCTGCCAAAAACTGCTGAATACAGCCTATGTATGCATGGACACATAGGATAACATGCTGGAGAGTTTACTATCTGCAGAAAAAAAAAAAATGTCTGAAGCCAAAAACAGCAGCTGTAAAAACGTCCAGTGTGCATGAAGCCGAACGGAGTCCTGATCTCCACATCATCACTCCAGTCTGGGGTGACCTGCAGAGACAGAAGGACACGAGACTGCCATAGTGTGCCACAGAACTGCCACAGTTCATCCAACACGACAAACACGAAAACTTTTCTCGTACAGTACGATACCAGATCGTATGATTTTCATTGAACCACTTGACTGGTCCATATCAGATTTACTGCTACAGGGCTGCCGGGCTATGCACTATCACATATATATATATACATAATCATGCACTTCTGGGTTTTGGGTACGAGTGCGCGCCACCGGCGGCTCGCTCCCGCCGTGATTTTAAAACCCGATGTCTGCAGGCACTGGCTGATCGTTCGGTATAGTGACAGAATGCCAGTCTGCCTATGTAAACAAGGCAGATTGTCATTCTGTCAGTACAGAAGGCATGGATCCTGTAAAACAGGAACACCGATCCATGTCTTCCACTAGTAAAAGCACCTCCCCCCACTACACTGAAACATTAGCTAGGCACACATTTAACCCTTTGATCGCCCCTGATGTTAACCCCTTCCCAGCCAGTGTCAGTACAGTGACAGTGCATATTTGCTAGCACTGATCATTGTATTAGTGTCACTGGTCCCCAAAAAGTGTCAGTTAGCTTCCGATTTGTCCGCCGCAATATCTCAGTCCTGCTATAAGTTACTGATCACCACCATTACTAGTAAAAATAAAAATATCCCATAGTTTTTAGGCGCTATAACTTTTGTGCAAAGCAATCAATATACACTTATTGGGATTTTTTTTTTTACCAAAAATATGTAGCAGAACACAAATTGGCCTGAATTGATGAAATTAAAATGTTTAATTTTTTTTTATTTGATGTGTTTTATAGGAGAAAGTAAAAAAAAATATATATATATATATATATATATATATATATATATATATATTTTTTTTTTTTTATTATTTTAATTTTTTCCAAAATTGACGGCGCAAAAAATAAAAACCACAGAGGTGATCAAATACCACCAAAAGAAAGCTTTATTTGTGGGGGAAAAAAAAGCACGTCAATTTTATTTGGGTACAACTTGGCACGACCGCGTAATTATCAGTTAACCGGTTCCCGACCGGCTCCTGTACATATACGTCGGCAGAATGGTACGACTGGGCAAAGTAACGTACCCGTACTTTACTTTGAAATTCCCGCCGTGGGCTCCGTGACCATGCCCGCGGGTCCCGATCGCCGCGGGGATACCCGCGATCGTGTCACAGAGCTCAAGAACGGGGAGATGCTGATGTAAACAGCATCTCCCCGTTCTGCCTAATGACAGCACACTGATCGTCTGCTCCCTGTCATCGGGAGCAGCGATCAGTGTGGTGTCACACACAGCCACGCCACCAGACAGTTAGAAACACGCCCCTAGGATACACTTAACCCCCTCCCCGCCCCCCAGTGGTTAACTCCTTTACTGCCAGTGACATTTTTACAGTAATCAATGCAATTTTATAGCACTGATCGCTGTATTAATGCCAATGGTCCCAATAATGTGTCAAAATTGTCCGATGTGTCCGCCATAATGTCACAGTCACGTTACTAGTAAAAAAAAAAGACGCTATAACTTTTGTGCAAACCAATCCATAAACGCTTATTGCGATTTTTTTACCAAAAGATATGTAGAAGAATACGTATCGGCCTAAACTGAGGGAATTTTTTTTTATATATATTTTGGGGGGATATTATAGCAAAAAGTAAAAAATTATGATTTCTTTTCAAAATTGTCGCCACTTTTTTGTTTATAGCGCAAAAAATAAAAACCGCAGAGGTGATCAAATACCACCAAAAGAAAGCTCTATTTGTGGGGAATAAAAGGACGTTTGGGAGCCATGTAGCACGACCACGCAATTGTCAGTTAAAGCGACGCAGTGCTGAATTCTTATATATATATATATATATATATATATATTTATATATATTTTTTTTTTATTTATTTTTTTTTAGATTAATGTGGAATACTGGGGTTGATTTACTAAAGGCAAACAAGGCAGTTGCTCCAGATCTTAGTAAATAAGGCAAAGCTTCACTTTGCAATGCATTCCCAATCACATTCCCATCAGCATTTTTGCTTGCACATGATTGAATGATGGAAGTAAGCAGAGCTTACTGCTCATTTACTAAGCTCTGGAGCAACTGCTTTGCCTTTAGTAAATCAACCCCAGTGCAGTGTGTACAGATATGATCTATTCTGCTATCCAGCCACTAGGTGGAGGTCTCCTTTCATTGCTCTCTCTACTGCCTGAATACAGAGATCAGTAGCTTAAGGCTCCGTTTACATATATGTGCTTTTGCGCGCCACGTTTGCTCAGGCATGGCCATTCATTTCAATGGGCTGCAGTGCCTGTGTGTCCCTCAGGTGCGTGCAATCACTGTGATTCCCACACCCGCAGCCACCCGCATATAAAAACTGAGCCTTCAGCCCTCGTTCACATTAAACATGGCTTTGAAATAGTACAACTTCTCTGCAATTGCTCCACATTTGCAGAGATGATGCTTTTGTCATTGGACACAACTAAGGCCTTTGATACTCTTTCATGCCCTTACTTGACTGCAGTCCTCCGCCATTATGGTTTCTGAACACTTTTTATGCAGTTGATGGTTGCTCTATATAGTACGCCCCAAGCTATACTTAACCACTTGCTTACTGGGCATTTAAAACCCCCTCCTGCCCAGGCCAATTTTCAGCTTTCAGCGCTGTCACTTTTTGAATGACAATTGCGCGGTCATTCAACACTGTACCCAAATGAAATTTCTATCATTTTTTTCACATAAATAGAGCTTTCTTTTGGTGGTATTTAATCACCACTGGGGTTTTTATTTTTTGCTAAACAAACAAAAAAATACAGAAAAATTTGAAAGAAAAAAACATTTCATAGTTTGTTATAAAATTTTGCAAACGGGTCATTTTTCTCCTTCATTGATATGCGCTGATGAGGCTGCACTGATGGGCACTGATAGGCACAGATAAGGCGGCACTGATAGGCCCTGATAGGTGGCACTGATGGGCACTGGTAGGTGTCATTGATAGGCAGCACTGGTGATGAGGCACTAATTGGTGACATTTATAGTTGGCACTTAGGCACTGATGGGTGGTACTGTGGGCACAGGTGACTCTGCAGAGGCTCTCCACGATCGGAACCTATATCCCTCTGACAGCCGCCGGTGAGCATTGTCAGCGTGAGGAGAAAAAATAGCTGATTACCGGTGGCTGTCAGAGGGATATAGGTCCCGATTACCAGCTCTGTTTACATCACATGATCAGCTGTCATTGGCTGACAGCTGATCACGTGGCAAGGGGTCAGGATCGACCCCTTACTCCGATCTGTGATCAGCCGAGTCTCAGACTCGCTGATCACAGAGCGTGCCAGGCACGCCGTGCAGCCAGCTGGAGCACGGGAGGACGTCTGTTGACGCCCTTCCGGCAAAGTAGGTCCGCGATGTAGCCGTCATTTGGCTATAGCGCGGACGCAAAGAGGTTAAGTACCATAGATTTGAGTCCTCTCTCACCACTTTTGTTTATTTTAGACATGGAACCCCCGGCGGAGGCAATCCGTGATAGTCCAGTTGTGAAGGGTGTAGACATTGCAGGAACTTCTCATAAGATCTCCTTGTTTGCGGATTTTACTGCCTCTGACATCTCCTCGCCTTTCTTTACCCAACTTGATGAAGACCATTTGCTCATCTCTCCGGGCTTCATGTTAATCCTGCCAAGTCCAGGACGCTGTCAGTGTCTCTTACATTGCAGACTCAGGATACCCTGCGATGGCCCTTCCCATTTGAATGGCTCGAATCCTTGCCGTACCTGGGGTTTTTTGTTGACTCCTACATATGAAGGTCTATACATCAAGCAAATTTTCTCCCTCTACTCAAATCACTATCAAACCTATTGCTGTCCTGGAGCCACCTACAGCTGTCTTGGTTTGGCAGGATTAATGCAGTTAGGATGACATATCTACCCAAATTGCTATATGCCTTCCGGGGCCTACTGATTCCTGTACCTCTACACATACAGGGAGGGGGCCTGGAGGGGTCACCTGTGTACAGGGGTAAGAGGGCATGGAGGAGTCACCTGTGTACAGCAGGGAGGGGAGCATGGACAGGTCATCTGTGTACAGCAGGGAGGGGAGCATGGACGGGTCACCTGTGTACAGCAGAGAGGGATCACCTGTGTACAGCAGGGAGGGGAGCATGGACAGGTCATCTGTGTACAGCAGGGAGGGATCACCTGTGTACAGCAGGGAGGGGAGCATGGACAGGTCATCTGTGTACAGCAGGGAGGGGAGCATGGACAGGTCATCTGTGTACAGCAGGGAGGGGAGCATGGACAGGTCACCTGTGTACAGCAGGGAGGGGAGCATGGACGGGTCACCTGTGTACAGCAGGGAGGGATCACCTGTGTACAGCAGGGAGGGGAGCATGGACAGGTCATCTGTGTACAGCAGGGAGGGGAGCATGGACGGATCACCTGTGTACAGCAGGGAGGGTAACATGGACTGGTCACCTGTGTACAGCAGGGAAGGGAGCATGGACAGGTCACCTGTGTACAGCAGGGAGGGGAGCATGGACGGGTCACCTGTGTACAGCAGGGAGGGATCACCTGTGTACAGCAGGGAGGGGGGCATGGACAGGTCACCTGTGTACAGCAGGGAGGGGAGCATGGACGGATCACCTGTGTACAGCAGGGAGGGTAACATGGACTGGTCACCTGTGTACAGCAGGGAAGGGAGCATGGACGGGTCACCTGTGTACAGCTGGGGGAGGGGAGCAGGGAGGGGTCACCTGTGTACAGCAGGGACAGGAGCATGGAGGTGTCACCTGTGTACAGCAGGGAGGGGGCGTGGAGGAGTCACCTGTGTACAGCAGGGAGGGGTTACCTGTGTACAGCAGGGACGGGAGCATGGAGGTGTCACCTGTGTACAGCAGGGAGGGGAGCATAGAAGGGTCGTCTGTGTACAGCAGGGAGGGGAGCATAATCATATTGAGAATAAAACCTAATGATATCTTATAAAAAGGGTTTACAAGAGTTTTATAGGTTGATTTTGTATTTGCTGTCTATCCCCCAATAAAACTTGTTTGGATAAAAAAAAAAAAAGTTTAGGAACAATACATCCACAGACAGGACTGGGACAAGGTGAGCTCCCCCCTCCCTGTACAATACACGACAGCCGGGAACCTTCCTTCCATTCATTTCCAGCACCATCCTGGGGTGACCATGGCTGACAATGTCACAGCAGCCCGGGCATGCTGGGTTCTGTAGTTCTGGGAGCTTTTCTCTTCTACTGCTGTAACCTATAAGCGATGATACATGTTCTTTTTTGTTTGTTAACATGCACTGCGTGATGTCAGATTGCCACCTGCACCGTATCAATGGACAGGCCAAAGGGGTTGGAGCCTCGGGTGTCAGAAATCCTTGCACCAGCACTGCACATACTCCGTATTCATCAACGGAAAATACTATATTTTATTTTGGGCTCTTCCCGTCCACGAGTCAATAGGCAAATCCTGTTTACTCGCAGGATCAACAGAGGCCTCTCAGTCCCTAATCTCCATGCTTATTACGTAGCAGCTAATCTTGTTTCTGTTTCCTACATACATGAGACTTATCACCTACCCTTATGGGCCACAATTGATATGATAGATTCACATCCGATACCCCTGTCTTCCTTACCATGGCTCCCTCCTCCTTCCCACCCAATAGGCATTAGCCCTTCTTTATCACATAAAGCCTTTGGGATTCGGCAGGCTTGATCTCACCCCATTTGCCCCTCTTACGCGTCTTACACTGCCCATTAATTCCCCCTGGACAACCCGAGCCAGTTTAGTTGGTGGACAGACCACGGGTTCTCGGATGTTCACTCTTTACTCAACCCAGTTAGGATCATAACTTTCGACGGGCTCCACTCTTCGCACGAGATACTGCTGCGTGAACATTTCCGCTACCTTCAGCTTCGTCATTTTATCCAAAGGCTCCTCAGGTTCTACTCGACACCTTACCTTCTTTCAGCATTCGAGAGCATATGCAGGTCACGTCCACATTCCACGTGTAAAATTTCCCTGATTTGTTCTTCAATTGAATCCTCTAGGAAACTGCCAATGTGCCCCTTCCAACAACATTGGGAACACAAAATAGCTGTGGAGTTGGCACTAGAGGATTGACAGATTATGCTCCAAGCTGCTTCAAAGAGTGACAGAAATGTAGTTGTAGCACAGCCCCTAGAGGATTGCTTAGAATTACCTGCTTATCTGCACAGCCATGACCAGGTGAACTTTCCAACCCACCTGACACTCTGGATTCAGACATCCTTGTATCACTGTAGGGCATACAAAGAATCACCGCTCAAAGGTAATGACTTCTCCCAAAACAGCTGTCTCCACAATCCCACAGGGTGCTGGCTCTGTTTGCAACAGGAACTGAAGTAGAAAAGATGTAGCTGGATAGCCGCACTCCAAATTATTCAACTTTATTTCAAAAGATATAATAAAATCATAGCATCTAGGCTTGTGTACAGACTAACTGCACAGCTGCTGACATGTTTCACACCGAACACGGTGCTTAGTCATATCACTGTAGGGCAATAATCAAACAACTCAATGTATTTAGGTTCTATGAATAATTTACTTAAACCAACAAAAGGGGAAGTTGTCACAAAGAGGAGGTAATAGATCTGCTGAGTTCTAGGCAACAGCGCCAACTTAGCAAAAGAATTCCTCAGAAATACACAAAATTTTAACAACAACAATACTATACATATATGTACACTTCCCAAGGTTGCCCCCTTGTCAGAAAGTTCAGCTAACTGCATATACTACCACATTGTAAAAGATGGAACCTGGCCAGCCTATAAACGCTATCCAACGAAGGGAGAGCGGGTCTGGAGAAGAGTAATATAGGGGCCTTTCTAAAAATAATGGCAAGTCCATGTTGCAGATCTGATGTTCTTCATCAGCTAGTCAGAGCTTGTTCACTGTAATCCGATTGGGTGTAGTGGGAACAGTAAATTCCTTGTAATGGAGAAAACTAAAGATGTCTAAGCACAGTGTTCAAATGATGCAGTAAAGTATCCTTGGGGTAAAGATGTCTGTGCAAAGTGTTACAATGTAGTTGTGACAAAGAATGGATAAAGGTCGAGCGACTTGCCCTTTCACCAATGACCAGATCACTCCGATGTCTTCCGAACAGGAACTCGCGTAGCGACACTCGCGCAGCGGATCCGCTGTCTCGATCTCCCGACGTGAAGCTCGACACACACACCGACTGGCAGGCGACCAGAGTGGTGCTGGAAAGGATTTTGAATTCAGCAAACGGCAGAGCTAGGCCCCTCAGGCCACGGGTTGGAAAGTAATACTCTGCGTGGTAGGCCGCAACCTCTCTCTCCCTGTTGCACAGAGAGGTCCGTCTTGGGCCAGGCCCAAGAGGAAGAAACCTCCGCGTGGGCTTCTGCTGCCTTTATAGCTACTCCCAGCAATCTTCAGATGGCATCAAAGATCCATGGGATATGTAGTCCTGGCACATAATCGTACAAAGCAATTATCTGATGGAAGGACTATTCATCCCACAATCCTTTTATTTGGCACACAAATATGATGTCACTGGATACTTTGATCACTAGAGGGACAGGCAACAACCTGAAACACTAGAAAGCACGGTGCTTTCAGGGATGGTGCAAGGATTTTTGACATCCTAGGAAAACCTAATTTTGCTGCCCTCACCCCTGGTTCCACCCCCTTTGCCCTGCCCATGTATACCCCAACTTTTTAATGAAGCCCCCATGAAATGCAGCCTACCAGTGCCCATCAATTATTGTTTGCTTGCATCCATTCATTCGGGATTTCGGACACAGACACAGTCCTCCGCCGCCGCTGCGACTCTGACATGTGCAAACGCAGCAGTGGCTGCCCGCTGATGCTTAGAATTGGTTGCTACAGAGATAAGATAGTAGGAACACCAGTGGCCAGGCGCCCTAGGCAGCAGTGCGCCCTAGGTGGCTGCCTAGTGGTAGCACCGGCCCTGGGTGCTTTATGCTTGTAGTCCATATTGCTACATAGTCATTCTAGAAAACGCTTCTAAGGTCATATACCGATGGTATTATACACCTGCAGGCCTGGCCTGAATAATTCCCCAATATCCATCAACCTGCTTTCGCAGATGTTCCCAGCCAGGGGCGATGTCCCACATCTGGAGGTACTGCCCTATGGCGAACCAGACTGTGGATCCGGGTTTACGCGCTTTTACAAACATTACTTCAGATGTAAGGAGAAACCCCTGCGAAGCCCTTCTTTTCCAACCTATAGAATTGCGAGCAGAACGCAAACTGGCAATGCACGTCTTTGTTGAGACCAAACTAGCTACTGTATAGTGAAAGCCTGTAAAACTCCTGCACTCAGTTTTGAAGCAGTGAAACATTGCATGAGAAATGAACAGATTTACTCTCTGTTACCCATGACCAATTCCTGCGAGTTTGGCAACCCTGGATATCCTATGCTCATCCTTCATGCTTTGACCAAACGTTACTGACACTGTGATGCTTTTAGTTTAGGGCACATTGCCTTTTGAGACCACGCTCTCTCTATCTCTCCCCTTTTTTTTTCTTATGCCGCGTACACACGGTCGGAATTTCCGATGGAAACAGTCCAATGGGTGCTTTTCATCGGATTTTCCAACCGTGTGTATGCCCATCGCTCTTTTTCTGTCGGAATTTGGATTGAGAACCTGTTCTTAATTTTTCCGACGGAAAACCTTTCTATCGGATTTTCCGATCGTGTGTATGCAATTCCGACACGCAAAATTCCGACGCATGCTCGGAAACAATTCGACACATGCTCGGAAGCATTAAACTTCCCTTTTATAGTGCAGTCAAAAGTTTTTTAAGGCGTGGTGTTATTGACCGTCAGAATTTGGTGTGACCGTGTGTAGGCAAGACAGTTTGAGCGAAATTCCGTCGGAATTCCGACAGGAAAACCATCAGAGCTTTTTCCAACGAGAATTCCGACCGTGTGTACGGGGCATTACTTTCTTTCCTCTTTTACGGCATACTCACTTCTAAACCAAAGAGGTCCTTCTCACGCCATATCTTACTCTGACGCAACTGACTAACACCCTCTGGGCTTAGCAGCTGACAGCGGGCTTTATTTCAGTGCCTTTTTTCACAGTTTTGAGGCTTGGCCACCTCTAGCTCTTCTATTTTTTATTTTTTGTTTCTACTGATCATTATGCTTTTTTTTTTTGGAGAAACGCTAGAACACTACTTCAATACAGCGGTTCAGTTTAGCCATTGTAGTGATTTACTTACTGTAATTGCCACTCCATTGTAATTTGGAATTGAACCTCAAGTTATGTCACATGTATCGTTTTCTAATACTTGTCAGTCAGTTCTGTATACCTATGCTATTTGCTAAAAAAAAAACCTTTGTACAAGAAATCGTGTGACTTCATCTGAAATCACACGATTTCAAAGCCGCATTGTTAGATCTGACTTGTTAGACATCTGTGCGGCTTCATGCACAGACGTCTATTGAAGTTGCACCCAGAATCGGTAAAAGTAGTGCAGGAACTACTTTTGCAAATTGGTCTTATGTAATATTCAAATTTTCTGAGGTACTGAATTTTGGGTTTTCACTCGCTGTAAGCCAGAATCGTCAAAATTAAAAGAAAGAAATGCTTGAAACATATCACTCTGTGTGCAACGCATCTATATAAAATATATGAGTTTCACTTTTTATATTGAATTAGTGAAATAAATTAACTTTTTGATGATATTCTAGTTTTATGAGATGCACCTGTATATGAATTGTTATCAGTGGAAAACATAGGGTATGACTTGTCATGCAACTTTGATGTCCAAAGTCGCATGACAAGAGGCATACATGTGAATGGGGGGGTAATACTGCTTTAATAGGAGCCTTCCATGACAGAGCTGTGCCGGAAAGTAAGCATCTGCTGTGCTGCTTCTTTCGTGTGCCCTTAGGAATCCATTATATACAGTGGGGGTCGAAAGTTTGGGCACCCCAGGTAAAAATGTGTATTAATGTGCATAACGAAGCCAAGGAAAGATGGAAAAATCTCCAAATGGCATCAAATTACAGATTATACATTCTTATAATATGTTAAAAAAAGTTAGATTTTATTTCCATCATTTACACTTTCAAAATTACAGAAAACAAAAAAATGGCGTCTGCAAAAGTTTGGGCACCCTGTAGAGTTAATATCTTGTACTGCCCCCTTTGGCAAGTATCACAGCTTGTAAACACTTTTTGTAGCCAGCCAAGAGTCTTTCAATTCTTGTTTGAGGTATCTTTGCCCATTCTTCCTTATAAAAGTCTTCCAGTTCTTCTAGATTTCTGGGCTGTCTGTCACGCACTGCTCTTTTAAGGTCTATCCATAGATTTTCAATAATGTTGAGGTCAGGAGATTGTGAAGGCCATGGCAAAACCTTCAGTTTACGCCTCTTGATGTAATCCCCCGTGGATTTTGAGGTGTGTTTCGGATCATTATCCATTTGTAGAAGCCATCCTCTCTAACTTCAGCTTTTTCACAGATCATCAGGTTACCATCCAAAATTTGCTGAAATTTTATTGAATCCATTTTTCCTTCTACTCGTGAAATGTTCCCTGTGCCACTGGCTGCAATATAACCCCAAAGCATGATTGATCCACCCCCATGCTTAACAGTTGGACAGAGGTTCTTTTCATTAAATTCTGTGCCCTTTCTTCCCCAAACGTACCTTTGCTCATTCCGGCCAAAAAGTTCTATTTTAACCTCATCGGTCCACAGAACTTGTTTCCAAAATGCCTCAGGCTTGTCTATATGTTCATTTGCAAAGTTCAAACGCTGATTTTTGTGGTGAGGACGTAGAAGAGGTTTTCTTCTGATGACTCTTCCATGAAGACCATATTTGTACAAGTATCTCTTTATAGTGGAATAGTGTACCACAACTTCAGTGTCTGCCAGACCTTTCTGGAGGGATCGTGCAGTCAAACGTGGGTTTTGAATTGCTTTTCTCACAATCCTGCGAACTGTTCTGTCTGATATTTCTCTTGGTCTTCCAGATCTTGCTTTAACTTCCACTGTTCCTGATGACTGCCATTTCTTAATTTACATTCCGAACAGAGGATACTGACATCAGTTTTCTAGACAACTGCTTAGAAGAACCCATGGGGGTGATTGTTGGGGCAAGGTCAGATGAGTCTGGCCATTTAAAACCTTTGAGATTGACATCACCTGGTCTTCCCAGACGATGATTGAGAACAATCCATGACACTGGCAGGTCTCAGCTTTGCAAAGGGGGCAGTGCATGCTATAAATTCTGCAGGGTGCCCAAACTTTTGCAGACGCCATTTTTTAGTTTTCTGTAATTTTGAAAGTGTAAATGATGGAAAGAAAATCTAACTTTTTTTGACATATTATAAGAATGTCTAATCTGTAATTTGATGCCATTTGGAGATTTTTCCATCTTTCCTTGGCTTCGTTATGCACATTAATACATTAATACAAATTTTTACCTGGGGTGTCCAAACTTTCGATTCCCACTGTATATAAAATACAATACATATTTATCGATTTATATATATATATATATATATATATATATATATAACATCAGTTTAAAAACTTTGAACAAAAATAAATATGGCTTCCCTTTATGTAGACGACTTGTCTTGAATGGTTTGGCCTGCAGGGAGCAGGGTGGTTGCATTGTCTATCAGGGTCCCTTCACATGGGTGTCATCAGTTCAGTCACGCTTTTTACTAAAAAAAAACTGATGAATCAGTTTGCACATCCGTTCACATCAGTTCACTTCTTCATTCCATTTTTGCATCCTTTTTTTTTTTATGCTGAGGAAACTACCGTATGTATCGGCGTATAACACGCACCCCAAGTTTAGGAGGGCATTTTAAGGAAAAAAAGTTTTAGGAGGGAAGTTTAGGAAAAAAAAACTTACATTTAAGTGCCATTTGCAGCTTGCCCAGCGTCATTTGCAGCCTTGCCCAGTTTCATTTGCAGCTTGCCCAGTGTCATTTGCAGCTTGCCCAGAGTCATTTGCAGCTTCCCAGTGTCATTTGCAGCTTCCCAGTGTCATTTGCAGCTTGCCCAGTGTCATTTGCAGCTTCCCAGTGTCATTTGCAGCTTGCCATTATCATTTGCAGCTTGCCCAGCGTCGTTTGCAGCCTTGCCCATGTTCAAATTTCCCGCCGCTGACAGACCGAGCGAGCGCCGACGAAAAAGACAGAGCCGACTGCTCGGCTCCGATCGCAGTCCCACCTCCCTGCTGGGCAGGACTGCGAGCGGAGCCGAGTACACAGTACAGTGGGCTCGGTCTTTTTCGGCAGCGCTCGCTCCAGAAACAGCAGGGAGGCGGGACTGCGAGCTCGGTCTTTTTTGTTGGCGCTCTGTCTTTTTCGACGGCGCTCGCTATTTTTCGGTGGCACTCTGTATTTTTTGGCGGCGCTCGCTATTTTTCGGCGGAGCTCGATATTTTTGAGTCAGACAGTGGGGATCGGCGTATAACGGGCACCCACGACTTTCCCCCGATTTTAAGGGGGAAAAAGTGCGTGTTATACGCCGATAAATACGGTAATCATAGGTGACAAAATAATAAACCAAAAAATATGTTTCTTGCATAAAAAATTAGATACTTAAAGGGACATACCTTCAGATCCATGCAAACAGATAAAGATAAAGCCTTGTTCCATTAAAAAAAAAAAAAATGGAGCTGAACGGACATGAATGTTGGCAGATGTAAACAGATAATCATGTGTTTACATCCGCAAACCCATAGGAATAACTTGCTTTCAATACCTTAGCTTACTTGGAGCTTCCTTTAGAGTTAAAGATATTGGATAATGGGAAAGGTAAAAAATATGGTTGTTTGTATAGCACAGCCCCTTGGGGACTGCTGAGAATTACCTGCTCATCTGCACAGCCATGACCAAGTGAACCTTCCAACCCACCTGACACTCTGGGTTCAGACATCCTGTTAATACTATAAAGCAAGAATCAAGCAATTAAGTAGTATAAGGTTCTGAAATGTTTTACTTGAACCAAATAGGAAAAGTTATTTCACAAAGAAAGGAGTAAATCCGTTGAGCTGTGATAACAGCGCCAACTCAGCAAACAGACTCCTCCCAAAGACACAACAAGGTTTGAACAATGAATAATGCCATATACACAAGGATATACTATATTCAGATCCGGTCACCTCCTAGTGGGTGTTTTCAGTTAACTACTACTGAGATAGATGTAATCTAGACAGCCTATGCTATTTCAATGGGAGAGATAATTCCCGCTGGTGTTATATATATATATATATATATATATATATATATATATTTCCTTTGAGTAATGGAAGTAGAGTTCCACGTAGCAGATCTGTTAGTCTTCGCTAGCTAGTTGGAGCTTGTTAACTGTAATACGTTGGTTGCAGATGAAACAATAGATTCCAAGTAGTGAAGGCCTAAGGCATCTGAGTACAGTGTTCGAGCAATGCAGTAAAGTGTTCTTCGGTAGAGATGTTTGCACACTCTGTTCTGTAATGGTGGTAGTGAACAGATAAAGATTGAGCAGCTTGCTCTCTCACCAACGACCCAAATCGATCTGCAGTCTTCTCGATAGGAACACGGATGGTAACACTCCAGTAACGGATCCTCTGTCTCGGCCTTCTGTAGTGACTTTCTCCACACGTCCGCACCGATGGGTAGGCGCTGTAAATGATGCGAGAAACAGGATGTCTGACTGCCGGTAGCAGGACTAGGCCTTTCAGGCCTTTACACGCACAGGAACTTTAATGGCATCCCAGTCTTCGTCCGTAGAGTTCAATATTGAGTTGGCCCACCCTTTGCAGCTATAACAGCTTCAACTCTTCTGGGAAGGCCGTCCACAAGGTTTAGGAGTGTGTCTATGGGAATGTTTGACCATTCTTCCAGAAGCATATTTGTGAGGTCAGGCTCTGATTTTGGACGAGAAGGCCTGGCTCGCAGTCTCCGCTCTAATTCATCCCAAAAGTGTTCTATTGAGTTGAGGTCAGGACTCTGTGAAGGCCAGTCAAATTCCTCCACCCCAAACTCGCTCAACTCATTCACTCCCTGATTATTTCCCGCCTTGACTACTGCAACTCCCTCCTTAATGGCTTACCCTTAAGCAGGCTATTCCCCCTTCAATCTATTATGAATGCTGCTGCTAGACTAATACACCTCACTAATCGATCTGTGACCCTCTTTGCCAATCCCTTCACTGGCTTCCCCTACCCCACCATCTAAAATTCAAAATGCTAACCACAACATACAAAGCCATCCACAACATCGCCCCCATCTACATCACCAACCTCATCTGCAGATATCGCCCAAATCGTCCCCTCCGCTCCTCCCAGGACCTCCTGCTTTCTAGCTCCCTTGTTACCTCCTCCCATGCTCGCCTCCAAGACTTCTTCAGAGCATCTCCCATCCTTTGGAACTCCCTGCCCCAGTCTGTCCGATCAGCCCCTACCCTGTCCACCTTTAGGAGATCCCTGAAAACTCATTTATTCAGGGAAGCCTATCCCACAAACACCTAACAATAATTTTCCCAAAGCCACCCCCATCAAATCATTCTCTGCAGCTATTACCTTTTGTACCACCACCCCCTCCCTTTAGAATGTAAGATCTACGAGCAGGGCCCTCCTGTACCTTTTGTATTGAACTGTACTGTAATTGTGTTGTCCCCCCTATACATTGTAAAGCGCTGCTTAAACTGTTGGCGCTATATATCGTGTATATAATAATAATAATCAAGGTCTTTATGGATCATGCTATAGGGATCTATTGTTGCTGGGGGGAAATATTGTTGCTGTGGAGATCTATAGTTGCTGGGATAGATTTATTGTTGCGGGGGGATCTATTGTTGCTGAGGGGGTCTATCCTTGCTGGCTGCAGTGGACCTATTTTACTTCCTTTCATTAGCAAATTCCATACAAACTACTTAGCACCAAAAATGATAATTGGTTCTGTATCCTCTGGGTAGGGGATGGGTCCAAGGAATGGTGCTCAAAGGTGGTTAGGGGATGGAACCAAGAAATTGTGCTCAGGGGTGGGTAGAGGATGGAACCAAAGAAGGATGCTCAGGGGTGGGTAGGGGATGGAACCAATGAATGGTGCTCAGAGGTGGTTAGGGGATGGAACCAAGGAATGATACTCAGGGGTGGGTAGGGGATGGAACCAAGGAATGGTACTCGGGTGGGTAGGGGATGGAACCAAGGAATGGTGCTTAGGGGTGGGTAGGGGATGGAACCAAGGAATGGTGCTCGGGGGTGGGTAGGGGATGGAACCAATGAATAGTGCTCAAAGGTAGGTAGGAGATGGAACCAAGGAATGGTTCTCAGGGGTGGGTAGGGGATTGAACCAAGGAATGGTGCTCAGGGGTGAGTAGGGAATGGAACCAAGAAATGTTGCTCAGGGGTGGGTAGGGGATGGAACCAAGGAATGGTGCTCGGGGGTGGGTAGGGGATGGAACCAATGAATAGTGCTCAAAGCTGGGTAGGAGATGGAACCAAGGAATGGTACTCAGGGGTGGGTACGGGATTGAACCAAGGAATGGTGCTCAGGGGTGAGTAGGGAAAGGAACCAAGGAATGGTGCTCAGGGGTGGGTAAGGGATGGAACCAATAAATGGTGCTCAGGGGTGGGTAGGGGATGGAACCAAGGAATGGTGCTCAGGGGTGGGTAGGGGGTGGAACCAATTAATGGTGTACTGCTCAAGGGTGGGTAGGGGATGGAACCAATCAATGGTGCTCAGAAGTGGGTAGGGATTTAACCAAGGAATGGTGCTCAGAGGTGGGTAGGTGGCGGAGACAAAGGGTGACTCAAAAAGGGGGAGTACCTGCAGCTATTGTCTGACTTAAAAAGCCCTGATTATCACCCTGTCACATGGGCTTCTGATGGAGACAAGTGGCTACTTCAACACACAGTACACAGGCGTGGTCCACTGTTGTCACCACCAGGAAACGCACACTGAGAAATGCCATGCAGCCATCGTTGATGTGCATGTAGACAGAGAATGGCGCATGCGAGGTTGCAGCACTGATCTGTAACAAAGGATAAAAATAAGGATTTTTTTTTTTTTTTAATGACAGTTGTTTATGATGCACAGAACAAATTGAATTCAATGTTATCCAGCTCAGGTTTACATCTCTGTCTCTCTGTGGCGGTTTGTGAACATAACATAGAGCTGGTCTTCAGTCCCCGGCGCCTGTGCCAGCTATCCTGTGCCCAGTCATCAGCGTTATTCTGTAAGCTCTTGTTTCTATTCACAGGAAGTCAGCCAGCCTCAGTCCCTTCCAACAAAAATTGAGAAAGAACAACACCCAGCACAATATACGCCTGATTGCACAGCCACAAACGTGTCACCTCGTAGATGGCAGCTAAAATTAAATAACCGGCTCGGGGTATTTTTAGACTATTGGGAAAAGCTCAGAGAAATAACAGAGCCCAGTAGCTGACATTAAATAATATCGAATTACATAGGCCGATGGATTGAGGCCTTCGCTGCGCTTTTCTGTAATATAAGAATATTCCGATACCACCAGGCAGTCTTGCAATGAATGTATTTCTTTTAATGAAAACATCAAAGGCTCGCTACGATTTGAATTTCCTTATCTGTGATGACTTGGATGAGGGAGAGCCTTACGTGGCAATTTTCACAGGTCTGACAGCTTTTTCTGACCACAAGACACTTTCTGTGAATGGGGTTGGTGTTTAACAATGGCGGTAAACGTTACATGCAGGTGCAACAGAACAAACGTGCTTTTCTGCACATTCCCACGCATCGGGTGTAGGACAGCTCATTTAAATCAGTGCGCTGCCCTACATGCAAGAAATGCACAAAAGAAGTCCCTGACCCTTTGGCAAAATCGCACCACACCAAACCACATGGTGCAGTAGCATGTTAACAGGTGTTTGTGGGTGCCCTTAACCACTTGCCTACCGGGCACTTTCACCCCCTTCCTGCCCAGGACAATTTTCAGCTTTCAGCGCTGTCGCATTTTGAATGACAATTGTGTGGTTATGCAACACTGTACCCAAAGAAGTTTTATATATATATATACATTTTTAGACAGATAGCGCTTTCTTTTGGTGGTATATAATCACCACTGGAATTTGTTCACTTTTTTGTTAAAAAAAAGAAAAAAAACATTTTTATTTTTTCCGGTTATACAATTTTGCAAATAAGTAATTTTTCTTCTTCACTGATAGGCACTGGCAGGCTACCCTAATAGGCTGCATTGATGGGCACTGATGAGGCAACACTGATGGGCACTGATGAGACTGCACTGATAAGTCATAGCTCCCAACTGTCCCTGATTTGCAACAAAGTCCCTCTGTCCCTCTTCCCTCCTCATTTGTCCCTTATTTTAATCTGATCAATATACAGTAGTTGTATATAAAATGCACTATTTATCTTTTTTAAAAAGTGTTTCTCAGTGCTAAACCTTTCATCCAATTTTCGAAATTGCTGCACTTGTAAATGTCAAAAGCCAATATAAAGGAATAATAGAGGTTAAAAAAAAGCACTTGTGGGTTTAACTACTTAAGGACCGAGCCTCTTTTTGAGATCTGCGCCCGCTCAGAGAATGGCAAAAACTTTGACTCTTAAAAATCTCCATAGGCCATGTTTAAAAAATTCTACAGGTTACCAGTTTTGAGTTAGAGGAGGTCTAGTGCTAGAATTATTGCTCTTGATCTAACGATCGCAGAGATACCTCACATGTGTGGTTTGAACACCGTTTTCATAGGCGGGCGTGACTTATGTATGTGTTAGCTTCTGCTACACGGGGACGGGGCGCTTTAACAACTTAAGCCCTGTACCATTTTGCTGGCCAAAGACCAGAGCACATTTTGTGATTCAGCACTGCGTCGCTTTAACTGACAATTGTGCGGTCGTGCGACGTGGCTCCCAAACAAAATTGACGTCCTTTTTTTCCCACAAATAGAGCTTTCTTTTGGTGGTATTTGATTACCTCTGCGGTTTTTATTTTTTGTGCTATAAACAAAAAAATAGCGTAAATTTTGAAAAAAAATCATTATTTTTTACTTTTTGCTATAATAAATATCCCCAAAAAATATATAAAAAAAACTTTTTTTTCCTCAGTTTAGGCCGATACGCATTCTTCTACATATTTTTGGTTAAAAAAATCGCAATAAGCGTTTATTGATTGGTTTGCGCAAAAGTTATAGCGTCTACAAAATAGGGAATAGTTTTTTTTACATTTTTATTATAATTGTTTTTTTTTACTAGTAATGGCAGCAATCAGTGATTGTTATCGTAAATGCAACATTATGGCGGACACATCGGACAATTTTGGGACCATTGGCATTAATACAGCGGTGAAGGGGTTAACCACTATGTGGCGCTGTAGGGGTTAGGTGTGTTTTAGGGAATGATTCTAAAGCCCCATACACACGGTCGGATTTTCCGATGGATTCTGTCCTATCGGACAATGTTGTCGGAAATTCCGACCGTGTGTAGGCACCATCAGACAGTTTTCCACGGATTGTCCGACAAAATCCGATGGATTTGGTGGTCGGATTTTCCGACCGTGTGTATGGGGCTTAACTGTGGAGGGGAGGGGCTGTGTCTGACACATCACTGATCTCTGCTCCCGATTACAGGGAGTGTGATCAGTGTCAGTGTCATTAGGCAGAACGGGGAGATGCTTGTTTACATTAGCAGCTCCCCGTTCTTCCTCACTATGAGACGATTGCGGGTATCCCCGCGGACATCGGGTCTGCAGGACCCGCGATCACGGTCATGGAGCTCCCAACAGGCGCACGCCCGTGACCCGCCTCTTAAAGGGCAGCGTACAGATACGTTAATCTGCCTGTACGTGCCCTTCTGCCGCAGTATATCTGTGTGAGGCGGTTGGGAAGCGGTTAACTTTTTTTTTTATTATTATTTATTTTACTTTTATTTTTACACTGTCCATTTAAATTCCTTTTTTCTTTTTTTTTAGGTCACTTTTATTCCTATTACAAGAAGTGTAAACATCCCTTTTAATAGAAAAAAAGAATGACGGGACCTTTTTTAATGTGAGATCTGGGGTCAAAAAGACCTCAGATCTCACATTTACACTTAACTGCAATTAAAAAAATAAAATAAAAATAAAAACAATTTCCCCTTTAAGACCATTGGGCGTAAAATAAGTTTGACGTTGCTTCCGTCATCCAATGATATGGAGCCGAGTGGGGGTCATCTTTCCCTCATTTGGCTCCAGGTTACTTAGTGGAAAGGACCCGATCGACCCCACCGTTACTGCTACCGACGGCTCCCTGGATAAAAGTGATCTTGCGGTGAATCCGCTGCAGAGACCACTTTTATCTGAAAGCGGACCGCCCGCTGTTTAAAACGATGCCGGGGTTATAGCAGCTATCTGCGGCCATAACAACGGTATTCCACGTTAAACAGCTGCCGCATAACAACGGCGGGCAGTCTGCAAGTAGTTAACTAATCATTTTTCTAATAATTCTCTTTAAAGGGGGCGTGGCAGGGGGTGAGTCCTATGCCTACATACTTTTACTAATTGGTGTCCCTCATTCCCTTCTCAAAAAGTTGGGAAGCATGATGGGCACTGATAGGCGGCAATGATGGGCACTGATATACTGCACTGATTGGCACTGATGGGGCTGCACTGATAATCAGGGTGCTGTTTTTTTAGCGCAAAACATGTTACCATCTATTGTTCCTGTCATACCTGTGATACTGTTATGATGTTAAAATAAAGATACCAAGGAGTGCAGCAAATTCCGGACTTTATCCTTTTGTGCATGCGGTGTCACAGACAGACTGTGTGCGGCAGCCTCGTGATAGACTCACAGTGAGGAGTGAGTAATGGTTCAGCATTATTTTTTTTCTGCTATCCCTTCAATAATGGGTCATTTAAAAATTATATCCAATCATTAGATTTGGACACTAGGATAATCAAAAAAAAAAAAAGATATATATATATATATATATATATATATATATATATATATATATATATATAGCACAGAGAAAGCACAATCAAGCGAATTCAATAGCTCATGATTGGTATAAAATATATGAAGAACCTTTTTAGATTTATTCAGCCATTCTTCAGAAACTTTTTAAACAGTTATCCATTGAGTGTCTAAGCAGAACCTTGTCACTGCATTAAGTGTGCGTCCTTGGTGACAAGCTTCAAGAGTGGACCCTCTACCTCAGAGCTCTAAAGAAGAGGGACCTCTGTCTTTAAAGTGGAACTTAAACCATAACAGTTTGATCACAATTATTGTTCTTTAACAAAATTACCTACTGTACATTCCACGTTAAAAATTAAGCTACCAAAATTAAGGTTGGCTGGAAATTGCCTCCAGCACTGCTCCTGTTTCTTCTTGCTGGACGCTGCTGTTTTGCTGAACCCCAAAGCAGTCACTTTGTTATTGGAAACTCTCCCCCTCTCCTTGGTCTCTAAAACTATATGTCACTTTCTGTAATTAAAATGTGTGCATTTCCAGCCTTGATTGGATGTCTTGGCTCAGCTAGAGAGGAAGGCTGACAGAAGCTTAACCACTGATGGCCGGATGGTGGTTCAGTTATCCTGACTGGGCGTCATATGACGTCCTTCAGGATAACAGTTGCCGCGCGCCCGTGGGGGCACGCATCGCGGCGATCGGTGGTGCGGTGTGTCAGTCTGACACACTGCTACACCGATCTTGGTAAAGAGCCTCCGGCGGAGGCTCTTTACCACGTGATCAGCCGTGCCCAATCACGGCTGATCACGTAAACAGGAAAAGCCATTGACCGGCTTTTCCTCACTCGCGTCTGACAAACGCGAGTAGAGGAGAGACGATCGGAGGCTCTCCTGACAAGGGGGGTCTGCACTGATTTTTTATCAGTGCAGCCCCACCTCGGATGCGAACACAAGACCACCAGGTAAGCCGCCAGGACCACCAGGGAAGGGGGCAACATGTGGATGGTCAGGCATGTACCCCATGGTTATCCACATGTGCAAATGACAGCCCAATCTGTGCCAATCAGTGCCCACAAATGGGCACTGACTGGCACCATCATGTAACAAATTAAATCAGTGATGCCCAGCAATGCCACCCATCGGTGTCATCGGTACCACCCATCAGTGTCCAGCAGTGCCACCTATCAGTGCCCATCCATGCCCACCTATCAATGCCCATCCGTGCCACCTATCAGTGCCACCCATAAGTGCCCATCAGTGCCGCATACCAGTGCCACCTATCAGTGTCCATCATCAGTGCCACCTCATTGATGCCACCTCATCGGTGCCCATCAGTGCCGCATTATCAGTGCCCGTCAGTGCAGCCATATCAGTGCCCATCACTGAAGAAGAAAACTTACTTATTTACAAAAAAAATTAACAGAAAGAAAGAAAAACTTGTTTGTTTTTTTCAAAATTTTCGGTCTTTTTTTATTTGTTGGGCAAAAAATTCAAATCGCAGAGGTGATCAAATACCACCAAAAAAAAAGCTCTATTTATGGGAACAAAATGATAAAAAATTTGTTAGGGTAACGTGTTGTATGACCGCGCAATTGTCATTCAAATTGCTACAGCGCTGAAAGCTGAAAATTGGTCTGGGCAGGAAGGTGTCTAAGTGCCCGGTATTGAAGTGGTTAAAGTATAACTAAAGGCAAAACTTTTTTTTATTAGTTTTGGATGGAGTGCAGATAGATTAGAAGTTGAACACTCAGTTTTTATTGCGGTCTGTGCCCCCAGTTAGGGAGATTCGCCCTCTCTATTTGACCTGTTTATTGTTATGATTGAAAATGAAAGTAAAATAAAAAAAAACTCCCAAATTTTGTGTTGCCCCCAGAAAAGTAAAAGAAGGGAAATCTTCTAATGAAGATACTAGTTCTGGAGACCTGGTGGTCCCCAAGGAATTCCCTTAATTTGCAGGGATTTCCCCTCACTTCCTGTTTGGCTATGGGACAGGAAGTGAAGTAAAATCTGTGCAATGGGACACAGATGACGAAAAAAAATTGACAGGGGTTATAACCCTCCCTTACTCCATCAAAAATAGAAAAAAAAATGTTTAACAGTGCTGAAGTTCGCAGGCTGCCACTGCTGTGGGAGAAAATAAGAATATCAGGAAGATAAGATAAAAAAAACTTTTACGTTTAATTATTTTGTGTCTCCCTGGCAGCAGAGATTGTCTTATCACCTCTCCTGCTTTTCTTTTCTCATCTTTACTCTGTGTTCCCTCAGAACAGTCTGTGTCATTCCTGTTGCTTTCTTCCCCTTTCAAGCAGTAGTAAACTGCCCCCAAAAAAAGAAAAATATCGGGCCCCCTGCAGCGTTATGCCATAAGGTACTAGCACATTATGACAGGCTTACTTGCACACAGAGCCCTCCAGCGCAGCGCGGTCATGGCTCCCCCGACGCTTCCATCTTCACCTGGTCTTCCTTTTGGGTTTACGGGCTCCAGGCGTTTCAATGGGCGGAGCCGTGATGATGTCACTCCTGCGCATGCGTGTAGGAGCGTCGTCCACAACACGGCGCCCTGCATTCTACAGCATACTGTATTCCCTGGAACATGCACAGGTGATGTCATTGGCAATTGAATAACTCCTAAATGGTGTACATCAGGGGTGCCCAACCTTTTGAAGAACGAGGGCCATTTAAGCGAATTGGTAACTGGTCACGGGCCACAATGAGCGGAGCGGGAGGATGACAAGTCCGTGTCCACGAACACAGCCCACTTTACTTTATGGGCCCTCTGATCCAATCCGATTCGCCCAGACGGAAGGGGCAGGTCCCTTTCTATTTGCCCAAAGCGCGGGTGCAGCGCAGTGAACCTGTGGATTTTCTGCGGGTTAGCTGCCCTTTGCCGTAAACTTCTATTATATCCTGGCGCACTTTCTGAAGGCGCAACAAACCTGCAGGTAATAACAGAGGTCTATGGCTCAATGCAGGTAACCCGCAGCTGCACTACACCTGCGGATCAGTTTGAAAGCAGCCCAGTAACCACTGCAAAACACAATATACTGTGAATTTAGTAGTAAACTTACCTTTAATAACCGTCTTCCATTCTGGTATCGCTGGCTGTCCCTGGCGGAGTGCATTTGGTATCACTCTATACTAAAGCACTATACAGGAAAAATTGGCTTATGTGGCTCTGCTCCGCAGCCACTTGCTTCCACTACCAGCGGCTTCATTCACAAAACTGCTGCTCTGGGATGGTCGGTCAGAAACCTGTGATCTGGGCTTGCCAATCTGCCATCTTAGAGCAGGAGGTCGAGGGCCACATCAGAGGGCTCCGCGGGCCACATGTGGCCCCCGGGCCACTGGTTGGGCACCCCTGGTGTACATTTAGGAGATATTCATTGTACCTACAGGTAAGCTTGATTGTAAGCTTACCCATAGGTACAAGTAAAGAGAGGGCCTTTACTACCACTTCAAATCCTAAAGCTGTCAGCTGATAAGCTTCTATGGTGTTTCCCCAGAAATAAGACTGTGACATATTCATTTTGGCTACAAAAAACACACTAGGGCTTATTTTCAGGGGATGTCTTATTATTTACAGTATGTACGGAAAAAAACCTCCCCCTGTCAGCTCAGGAGTCAGCATTGTGAAATTCTGTAATCCCAAAAATAAACCTTAGTTAAAGTCCTTGATGTAACATCATGTAATTCGTTCTGTAAAAAAGATTATATAATGTGCAGTGTGTCTCCTTGTGTAACTTGATTGTGGAAAATACCTTATTTAAAGTGCCGCTGAGCGCTCACGTGACCCACCGGAGCTCTTCTTCCCCTCTGCGAATACTGCAGAGGGAGAGGCTGAGATCCCTGCGGACTTCAGCCCGCTCCAAGCACTAAAGAGGAAGGGGCTGCTGACATTAGCCGAGAGAAGAGCTTCGGCTCTTGACCAATGGGTGGGAACTCCGTCTGCCATGGAGTCCATCAGGAAAGGAAAATTACGGTAAGTATTTGTTAATAAATTTTCTGTTTTCCTGACAGACTCCATGGCAGACTATGTGTGGGAAATAACTAGCTAAACCACACGGGTGGGTGTACTGATTAAAAGAATTTTAATTTTCCCCGTCAACCAACAGGATTTTTAAACCAAAGTTCACAGAGGATAGAGAAGCAGGTTCTATGCAATAGTGTGACAAAAAGTATTTAATGGAGGCCCATGAGGCCGCTTTGCAAATGACATCAGGAGCCACATGCTGGGCTGCTGCCCACGAAGCCTACCCTGGTAGAGTGTGCTGTCACCACCTCTGGAGGAGCCAAGCCCTTATCCCTATAAGCCTGTTGGATAACCTGGATAATCCGAGTCGCAATCGTTCTGGTCGAGGCTCGCTTCCCCTTGTTGCTGCCGGAGTGCAAAACAAAGAGGCAATCAGAGCGTCTAAAAGGAGGAAGTAACTCGTAGGTATTCTTTCAGCATTTCGCTTACATCTAGAGGATGAACTTCAGTGGATCCCGGAGTCCTGAATAAATGTAGGACAATTTCTTGGTTCTCATGGAACACTGATGAGACTTTCGGGTTTGAGCCCAGCATAAGGAATGAGGACCACCCGGTTCGGGAAGAAAGTCAGGAATGGTTCTTCGTGACCCAATTTCAGAAACTCTTTTAGCCGAAGTAATGGCTACTAGAAAAGCGGCTCTAGCAGAAAGGTCTATAGAAAGCGGGTCAGATCCCACGGTGCTTAGTCCAGATAGTGAGTCGAGAACAAGGGGAAGATCCCACTTGGGGAATCTTGGTCTTCTTTGGGGCCTGAGTCTTGTTTCCCCACAAAAAAACTGCTGAGTTAGAGGTTGAACAGCCCATGATGTACCAGAGACGGCTGACAAGGCAGAGACTTGGACCCTGAGAGAGCTGATGGACAGAGACAGATCTAGGCCGGATTGAAGAAAGCTGAGGATTTCCTGGATCCCTGAATGATCTGCCCATAGAGGATGAGAATTTGACAAACTTGGCTCAAATTCTTTCATAGACTTTCTTCGTGCTCGCCCTTCTCAAACCCATGCGGGTTGAAAATACTCCTGAGGCGCCCCTGAGAGATTACAAACTTTCCATCTCAAGAACCAGACCATCAGTCTCATTAATGCCGGACAAGGGTGCAGGACTGCCCCCTGAGAAAGAAGGTCCGGTTTGAGAGGAAGAGGCACCGGATCCCGGAAGCTGAGCTGGGTCAGGAGGGGAAACCATGGCCTGTCGGCCAGTAAGGCGCTATCACCACCACCTCGACCGCTTCCGCTTGAAGCCTCTGTAAGTACCTGAGGATGATCGGGAGCGGGGAAAAGGCGTACGCCCTGTTGGAGCTCCACTGATCTGTCAGGGCGTCTATTCCGAAGGCCTGGCTGCACGGCTCCGTGTAATACTTCCTGATTTTGAAGTTGCAAGGGGATGCAAATAGATCTATTTCGGGATTGACTCTTAAAGCGGGGTTCCACCCTAAAGTGGAACTTCCGCTCATTGGAACCCTCCCCCCCTCCGGTGTCACATTTGGCACCTTTCAGGGGGGAGGGGGTGCAGATACCTGTCTAAGACAGGTATTTGCACCCACTTCCGGGCATAGACTCCCACGGGAGTTTACGCCACTTCCCGTCCCGCTGCGCTGTCTGCTGGGACACACACGGGTCCCAGAGACAGCGCGGAGCATTCATATTGCATTGCGCGACTCACGCATGCGCAATAAGGAACTGGGAAGTGAAGCCACAAGGCTTCATATCCTGATTCCCATACCCAAGATGGCGGCGGCAGCATCCGAGGACCAAGGGACGGTTCAGCCTCGGGTGCTGACGTAGCTGGACCCTGTGACAGGTGAGTGTCATTATTTTAAAAGTCAGCAGTTGCAGTATTTGTAGCTGCTGACTTTAAAAAAAAAAAATTTAGCCGGACTCCCTCTTTAAGGACAGGATCCACTCGAACGTCTGCACATGAAGTGACCAATTGTTGTTGTCCAGCTGTGTGCAAGACAGGAAGTCCGCTTGAACGGTCTGGACTCCAGGGACGAAGACCGCTGAAATATTTACCAGATTTTTCTGGGCCCAGGACATGATGGGCTTGACTTCTTGGAGCAGAGTAGAGCTCCGAGTGCCCCCTTGCCTCTTCACATTGGAGACCGCTGTGGAGTTGTCCATCTTCAGTAAAACTGACTCCCCCTTCAGGAGATGAGTAAAAGATTGGAGGGCACACCAGGCTGCCCGTAATTCCAGGACGTTCGAGCCCGGGATGTGGAGACGGGCATCCCACTTGCCTTGAGCAAGTTCTGACCTGCAAAGAGCTCCCCAACCGGTACCGCTGGCATTGGTCGTGACCGTGACCCATGAGACAGGGGCAATGGAGTGGCAGGTGAGCAGATTTCTGCACTGGAGCCACCAGAAGAAGCTGTTCCTCATCACTGAAGTTATGTGAATGGACTGATTGTCATCCCCCGAATTCCATTGTTTAAGAAACCCTGCCTGAAAAGGGCATAACCTCCACAGAGACCACTTGACCATGGGGGTCGTAGAGACTAATGTGCTGATAATCTTTAAGCATTGCAAGGCCTTTAGGTGTGAGGAGTTCAGAGCTTGTGAGATTCTTCCTCGAATGACTGGGATCTTTTCCTCTGGAAGAGAGATGGTACTTTTTACCGTGTCAAACTGGGCTCCTAAGTATATCAGACGCTGGACTGGTTCCAGATGGCTTTTTTCCAGGTTTAGGAGCCACCCAAAACCGATCAGTGTGGAGATAACCAGCTCCCTGTGGATTAACAGCTGCTCCTTGTCTTGAGACAGTAATAGGAGGTCATCGAGATAATGATATAAGCGTATCCCTTTTGTTCTGATGAGGGCCACCACGGCCAGAAGAACTTTTGAGAAGACTCGAGGTGAGGTTGTTAGCCCGAAAGGGAGTCAGGTGAACTGCAGAATTTTTTGCCCGACTTGAAAACGGAGATATTTGTGGAATTCCCCTGCCACGGGCATGTGGAAATAAGCATCTTTTAAGTCAATTGAGATTAGCCAATCGCCTGGCTGCACGACTTGTTGGATGGTAGACAGAGTCTCCATTTTGAATCTCTCGTACTTTATAAACTTGTTTAAGTACGTTAGATCTATTACAGGGTGCCATGAACCATTTTTCTTCTGCACCAGGAATAGAGGGGAGTATACCCCTCTGAACTCTTCACCTTTCGGGACAGGCACCACGGCCTCCTTTACTACCAGTGACTCCACGTAGGACAGTAACACCTGTTTTTTTCTTCTGACTGTGGAAGTAGAGTGGAAATAAATCTGGGGTGAGGCTTACTGGTGAAGCACCATGTATGGCCTGTGGAAACCGTTTTGATGGTCCAGTAGTCCGAGATTGTGGCCACCCAGACGTGCTGGAAGAGAAGCAGATGCACCCCTACCCGACCCGCCTGAGCGGGCCCAATCTCAAAATGGCTTAGCCGGCTCTCATCCACTGGATGCCTGGCTCTTAGCGCGGTTTCTGGAAAGGTGGTTGTCTTCTGCTTCAATTCCTTCTGACGTCTCAGCTGGGCCTGTAAGAGCGTGCTTTTCTTGAACGCTTAGTACTATGTCTTCTGTACTGGGGCCTCTTTTGACCGAACAGACGCCTATACTGAAGCAGGAAGCCCGACTTCCCACCCGTGGCCCGGGCTATGGCGCTATACACCTTATCACCAAACAGTGAGGACCCTTCAAAGTGGATCCTACACCAGGCCTGCTTGGATGCTGGATCGGTGAGCCATAAGGCCCGCTTGGCCGTGAATGAGGACAGCATAGTCCAGGCCGACAGGTGGATAAGGTTGATTGAAACCTCCCCAGGTAGGCCACTGCCAGCTTCAGCTCCCGAATTGCCGAGCCCCTGGCCAATTCTTCTGAGACTCCTCTAAGCACGGAGTCTACATTCTCCGTCCAGACCTCCATGGCCTTGGACATGGCCGCAAGGGCCAAAGCGGGTTTGCAAGCCATCCCGGCTGACCCGTTGATCTTTTTATGGTCTTGGTCTATTCTTCTCTCAAGCCCATCTTTGAAGGATACCGCATCTTCCAAAGGAAGAGTGACGTGTTTAGCTAGTCACATCAAAGCTGCGTCCACGAGGGGAGCGTTTTCCAGATATTTCACTTCCTCTTAATCTGGAGGTTTTACTTGACATAGAGGTCTTTTTATCTACCTTGCTTCATTCAGAAATATCCTTTAATCCAGAAAGGAGTGGAAAATTGGAACGTTCTTTTCCCAGATGCTTAAAGAATTTTCTCTGCTTAGCCGGGGGAGTAGAAGAATCTTCCCACTTAAAGTGGATGTAAACCCAAAAAATTCATTTTATTTTTTTTGATGTCATAATGTAGAGAATACGATTTCCTTTCATTTGAGCCCAGTCTTGCCACACAGATTTACTCGAGGCCTGAGCAATCATCTTTTATTGTTCAGTTAGAGAAATCTTGACAAAGTCTTGAAAACTTTGTTTAAAACGCCCCCTTGCTGTGAGTGACAGGTGATTTACATATCTCATGCACTAGCCTGAGACAGGCACATCATGTGTAAAAAGTTCACAATTCACATCCCCCTCCCCTCCCCTCCAGCTCTCCCAGCTTTACTGTGTTTTGACTGGATGTTTCTTATCATGGGATGCAGTGAACAGTCAGCAGACTATAGACAGACAAGTGATTTAGGGGACATGTATGTAGTCAGAGCTGGGCAGAGTAGAACATCCAGTGATCTGATGATAACCTGTCTCAGGCTAGTGCATGAGATATGTAAATCACCTGTCACTCACAGCAAGGAGGCGTTTTTGACAAAGTTTTCAAGACTTTGTCAAGATTTCTCTAACTGAACAATAAAAGAGGATTGCTCAGGCCTCCAGTAAATCTGTGTGGCAAGACTGGGCTCAAATGAAAGGAAATATTATTCTCTACATTATGACATCAAAAAAAAAAAAAAATGTTGGGTTGACATGCACTTTAAGGGCCTCTTTAACCGCTTTAATTAGTGGGGAAACCAAGGTGAAGTTAAAACCTCCTACAAACTCATCTCCCTACATCTCGCTGTGTGAGGGATCAGGGGAGGAATCATAAGGCTGGGATGGGCCCGGATCCCCCTGGACCTCGTCAGCCTGGGAACCAGATAGTGTGGTGGACTGGCTCCGCGTGTGAGATGTACCCCACTCTTTGAGGGATTGTTGCACCACCAGTTTGACTAGCGACTTCATTCGCTGGTTTTCAGCTTCTTTTTCCCCGACTGTTTTGGCATAACCTGGGTCACATAAGGACTTGCCTTCCGGGACTCGGGTCCAACTACCCCATCAGGATCTGCGATCAGAGCGGCTGTCGTGACGGTGGGTGTGGTGTTTAGAGGAGGAATGGGAACCTCTCCTCTGTTGGGAGGAGAAATGGGAACAACTCCTCTGTTGTTGGGTCCTAGACGGGGAGTAACGTCTGGACCTGGACGAAGAAGGTGGGCGGTTAGACAGGGTTCTCAGAGATTCAAATATCCCCGCCGGAATGACTTCACTGCCACGCCTGGACTGCGGCTGCACAAAGGCGTGCCATCGTAGGGCACCTGCACGACCACCGGGTCCCCAGCCGCACTGTGCATGCATGAAAACCAAGCCTCGTCTTCGCCCGAGGGTCGCGCATGCGCTGTGGCGCATCGTGGCCGCGACCCAGAAGAGGAAGCAACATCCTGGAACGCTCTTGCATTCCAGGCACTGTAAAGCCCCATACACACGCGCGGATTATCCGAGGACCAGGTCCGTCAGACCATGTCCGTCATACTTTGTCTGATGTTGGTTTTGCGTACACACGGTCGGACAAAGTTGTCGGAAAATCCGATTATTCTGAACGTGGTGACGTTTGTTGCCTACGACGGGACTACGTAGAGGCTAGTAGCCAATAGCTTTGGTCTTGTAATGTGATCTGAGCATGCGTAGCACTTTGTCCGGTCGGACAACCGTACACACGATCGGATTTGGTGTGATCGGACCGTGTTATCGGAAAATCTATCCAGCAGGAGATAGGACTTTGTCCGTCGGACAATGCGACGTACACTGTCCGATGGTGCATACACACGGTCTGATTTTTCAACAACATTGTCCGATCGGACAGAATCCATGCAAAAATCCGACCGTGTGTATGGGGCTTTAGGCAAAGAAAGAGAAAAGTAAAGGGGGGAAAGAAAAATAAAGGCACATGAAGGGGAGACAAACAGGGGCATTATAAACAGAAACTGTTGCCATGGAGAAACTGTGTTACTGACCAGATCATCAGGTGAAAACAGAGGGGAAAAGCCTAAACAAATTGTAAATTTAATGTAACCACCAAATCTATGATTGGTAATCTGCAATATATTAAATTTTTGGTTTTGGGTTTAATACCACTTTAAGTCACCCTAACTCAGTTATAATGCTTTATTCTCTATGAAGGGAAGCTGGAGACAGAAGGTTCTTCAAGGTCACATAATTGTTCCTTTTTCAATTTCAACATTATTATTTCTCTTTTGTGTTTTATTTCTGCCAATCTGTACAGTTTACCATTTTTTTTCCACTTCCACCATTGCAATTTTCCATTTCCTACTGCCAGAAATTGGATAATCTTTACAGGTTTTAGCGTCCCAATAAAGGGAAGCATGGCGGGGCTGGGCATCATTCTGCCCCCATCTCGTGCGATCCGTTTCCCCAGGAATGTAAAAATCAATTACTCTGCCTGGATAATTCTCTGCAATCCTGCGATGTCCCTGAATAATCTCATCCGAGGAGGAGCGCGCTGAGGATTTGGAGCTCGTATTATAATGAGTGTATGGAAATCACTGTTGTCCCAGAGCATGCCGCCGCACACAAATCTCTCTGCCGGTGACAAAACGCCGCCAGCGCTGACATTTCCCAGAGATGGGCTCAGGAAAACCAATATTTACATGGAGGATCTGTTGGCTTTGTATAGGTCGCTGCAATAGAGATTATAAGAAGACGTTCTCATTGACAGAGACCCGTGGCTGATGTATACCTGACACATTACTTGATGTTCATTATACTTGTGGTTTTAGGTATCGCTGTCCGCCATTCCTTTGAATAAATATATACTTACAAATGCCTACCTGTTTATTAACGCTCAACTTCAGGCAGAATGCTAAATAAACAGATAGGAGCTGTTCTTACCTTCCAAAGGATTTGCATTTCTCTCCATCCATTCCTGAAATTTGCACAGCTCTGGCACACAGCACAGCTCTGGCTGGCACCATAGGAGACCTGATTTGTATCTGTTGCAATGCTGTATCCAGGTCTAGGCTGACAAGGCCCAGGCCTAGGGCAGCACTTTGCAGGGGGGCATCATGGAAAGAGACCCTGCCGGCTTGCGCTACACTGTTATGCCACGTACACACGACCGGTTTTTCCCATTGTAATAAACTCGATCACACACGATCACACCAAAGTCCGACCGTCTAGAACGCGGTGACATACAACACGTGCGAGCCGAGAACACAAGAGATCGCGGGTCTGTGTTTCGGCATCGCTCGTTCCCTCCTTCCCCTCCGACGCAGCCCTATATCGATGTATAACACGCACACACGATTTCCCCCCTATTTTAAGGGGGAAAAAGTGCGTGTTATACACCGATAAATACGGTAGCTCAGACTCTGTCAGACTGGATGGAGAGCATCTATGAACAGCCATTTTCAAGTCTTGCCACAGATTCTCTATAGGATTTAGGTCTGGACTTTGACTGGGCCATTCTAACACATGAATATGCTTTGATCTAAACCATTCCATTGTAGCTCTGGCTGTATGTTTAGGGTCGTTGTCCTGCTGGAAGTTGAACCTCCGCCCCAGTCTCAAGTCTTTTACAGACTCTAATGTCGCGTACACATGAACGGTTTTGCCATAGGAATAAACTCTGAAGGTTTTTTTCGATGGAATTCTGACGGAATTCCGCTCAAGCTGTCTTGCATACACATGGTCACACCAAATTCCGACCGTCCAGAAGGTGGTGACCTACAACACGTACGACGGGACTAGAAAAAGGAAGTTCAATAGCCAGTAGCCAATAGCTTCCGTCTCGTACTTGCTTCAGAGCATGCATTGTTTTTGGTGCGTCGGAACAGCATACAGACGAGCGTTTTTTCCGATAGTAATTTGTTCAGTCAGAAAAAATATAGAAAATGTTCTATATCTTAGTCCATCTGAATTTTTGACAGAAAAAGATGGGGCATACACACGGTCGGAATGTACAATGGAAAGCTCCCATCGGACTCTGTTGGAAATTCCGCTCGTGTGCATTACAGGTTTTCTTCTAAGATTGCCCTGTATTTGGCTCCATCCATCTTCCCATCAACTCTGACCAGCTTCCCTGCCCCTGCTGAAGAAAAGCATCCCCACAACATGATGCTGCCACCACCATGTTTCACGGTGGGGATGGTGTGTTAATCTTTTGGGGGGGGCGGCAAACAAACCTCCAATCCCCCCCTATTGGTCCGCACTACTTATCCCATCCAGGTAACTTCACGGCTTCTCCTCCTCGGTGGCTTCTCCTACCGGCCAATCTTTTCCAAGGCACTGTATATCATCTGAGCCTCTGCCTCACACGGAACACACCCTTTACAGCAGATAATTATTTTGGGTGGAGTTACACTTTAACTTGCTCGCTCCATAAATACAAGATCTCAGAGGAGAAGCACTCAGCATTGTTCCTGTTTTCGGTTACTCTGCTTGCTTATTTAGCATTCTTTTCTCTTAGCGGTACTATACCGTTGCTTTAATTCTGCTTGTGAAATGACATGTTTTTCATACTGCTCCCTGTAAAATAACCTGAAATCTCGAGGCCCAGCAGGCTGTCAATTTTAACAGGCTCCTTCCTTTATGCTGACAATTATTCTCATCTCTACAAGTTAGAGGCAAGATTTATTTGCCAATTACCTCGCTTGACAAACACCGAGAGAGTTGCTTACAGATGACAAACAATATTGTGTACCGCTTTACGCAGTGTGGCGTCTCATATTGCCAGTTTCCCCCAACCGCGGCTACCGACGAAATCTCATCTTAATATCTCTGCATGGAGTCGGTTTTCTTCCACCGGATTATTATTAAAGGCGCCTGCCGCGAAGTAGAGAAAAGCTGAATCAAACAGTCATTCAGTGACATAATCTCCTTGGAAGATCTCTTTGGCTTCCATGATAGATCTTCTTCGGGACCGCCGATATCTGAAAGGTCTTCTAAGTCCAGAATCCTGAGTCATTTCTAGAGCCTGAAGTAGTGCAGGGAATACGTCTGCCGCGAGGAGGTGTTTTTGCCGAGTGCTAATTGACAGCCGCAGCTGTTGTTGGCGGTGTCGCTGTTGTTAGCGGGTCCTGCATGTAAAAGGCTCAAGTAACATTTGTAAAATGCTAGCTAGATCACTTTATAGGAAATCTATTGTTTGTTTTTTTTTTTTAGTTTGTAAAAACATGCACTAGTTGATCTTTAAAACAAACACTTATTGACCCCTGTAACTGAAGGCATCGGGGAGCAATTCATCTTCAAAAGGCACAGCAGAAAAACTAAAGTTTAAATTGTTCTCTCAGCCGATTAAAGCGCTTGTAAATGCTTTTTTTTCTTGGACGAGCCGCAATGACATCACTGCGTGTGGGAGTCGTAGTTCGCGGCACAAGGCTCTGAAGGAACAGCAGGAGTATGCCGTTCTTGCAGAGTGCATGCGCCAGTGACGTCACCAGCGGCTTCACAAGTCAATATCTCCTAAACGGTGCACATTTAGAAGATTTATTTATTAAACCTATTTTACCTATAGGTAAAAATCATCCATGGGAGTTTACTCCCACTTTAATTGACCAGAATCCCCCCTTCCCAACAGTGACTCAGCAGCTCAGTTTTCCCTGCCATCATTTTTGATCAGTGGCTCAGCAGCTCAGCTCCCCGTTCCCAACTCCCAGCAGTAGCTCAGCAACTCAGATTCCTCTGCTCCACCCTCCCAGGAGTAGCTCAGCAACTCAGATTCCTCTGCTCCACCCTCCCAGCAGTAGCTCAGCAACTCAGATTCCTCTGCTCCACCCTCCCAGCAGTAGCTCAGCAACTCAGATTCCTCTGCTCCACCCTCCCAGCAGTAACTAAGCAGCTCAGTTTTCCCTGCTATCCTTTTTGATCAGTGGTTTAGATGCTCAGCTCCCCATTCCCAATTCCCAGCAGTAGGTAAGCATCTCAGATTCCTCTGCTTCACCTTCGCAGCAGTAACTAAGCAGCTCAGTTTTCCATGCTATCATTTTTGATCAGTGGCTCAGCAGCTCAGCTCAGCTCAGAGCGAGAGCCCCTGGTGTTAACCTCTTCCCTGCCAGTATCATTTATACAGAGATCAGTGCATTTTTTTTAGCACCGATCACTGCATTGGTGTTACTGGTTCCCAAAAAGTGTCACTTAGTATTCAATTTGTCTGCCGCAATGTCGCAGTCCCGCTAAAAATCGCTGCCATCAATAGTAAAAAAAACAAAAGTCCCTAAATCTACTACATAGTTTGTAGACGCTATAACTTTTGCAAAAACCTGTCAATATACACTAATTAGAATTTTTTTTTTACCAAAGATATATAGCAGAATATATATTGGCCTAGATTTATAAAGAAATTAGATTTTTATTGGATATGTTTTATAGCAGAAAGTAAAATATATATTTTTTTTATTTTATTAAATTGTCGCTGTTTTTTTGTTTATAGCGGAAAGAAAAAAAACTGCAAAGGTGATCAAATACCACCAAAAGAAAGCTCTATTTGTGGGGAAAAAAAAAGACATAAATTTTGTTTGGGTATATCATTCCACGACCGCGCAATTGTCAGTTAAAGTAGCGCAGTGCCATTAAAAAAAAGGCCTGGTCATTTGGCCTGGTCATTAAAACCCTTTCATGACTAAGCCTATTTCTGACATTTGGTGTTTACAAGTTAAAATCCATATTTTTTGCTAGAAAATTAATTAGAGCCACCAAACATTTTTTATATATATATATATATATTTTTTTTTTTTAGCAGAGAATCCAGACAATAGAATGGCGATTGTTGCAATATTTTATGTCACACAGTATTTGTGCAGCGGTGTTTTAAACACATCTTTTTGGGAAGAGGGACACTTTCATGAATTTAAAAAAACGAAACAGTAAAGTTAGCCCAATTTTTTTGTATAATGTGAAAGATGATGTTACGCCGAGTAAATATATACCAAACATGTCACGCTTTTGAATTGCCTGCACTCGTGGAATGGCGACAAACTACGGTACCTAAAAATCTCTATAGGCGACGCTTTACATTTTTTTTACGGTTACCAGGTTAGAGTTACAGAGGAGGTCTAGTGCTAGAATTATTGTTCTCGCTCTGACAATCGTGGCTATACCACACATGTGTGATTTGAACACCTTCATTGCTGCGTGAGCTTGCGGGGACGGGGGGGGGGCTTTAAAAACATTTTATTTTTCTTATTTATTTTATTTATTTTTAGATTATTAAATTGTGTTTAAAAAAAAAACTTCCCTTGTGACAGTAATAGGTGGTGACAGGTACTCTTTATGGAGGGATCTGGGGTCTAAATTTTCGGCGATTCGGAATACTGTATATTTTTTTTACAACCGGCGCCATTGGCAGCCAAGTAAACAGGAAGTGAAGTTGTGACGTTGCTTCCGTGTTTACAATCAGGAGACTGGAACAAAGCCGTTTCTGGCTCTGTGCCAGTCTGTCCCTAGCCGCTGTAAGTGGCGAATCATGGATCGAGTCTCCCGGTGGGACGGGAGGCCCGGTCAGAGTGGCGGGAGGCGGCGGGAGGTGGGAATGTCCCGCACCTCTGGGATAACAGCCGAGCGGCTTTTAGCCGCATCAGTTGTTATCCCTAGAAAGCCGTTCGCCCGCTCTAAAAAACAGTACCGGGATAATGCCTACAGCTGCGGGCATCATCCCGGTATAACCCCAGAAAACAGAGGCCGCATATCTGCATACGCTCGGCGGGAAGGGGTTAAGGAGGTAAATCCTTCCGGGGCTTTTTATTGATTAATTTTGAATAGCGTAAGAGAGGGTTATAACCCCTGTCAGAAATATTGTGGAGATTTCCCTTCACTTCCTGTCCCATAGCCAAACAGGAAGTGAGAGGAAATCCTTGCAAATTAAGGGAATTACATGGGGCCCCCAGGTCAACAGAACTAGTGTCCCCATTGGAAGATTTCCCCCTCTATTACTTTTCTGGGGACAACCCAAAATGTGGGATTTTCTTTTACTTTCAGTGATAATGGTAAACAGAACAAATAGAGAGGGTGAATCTCTATTTGGGGGCGCAGACAAGGTGACAATGTTCCGTACCTATCTCCCAAAAAATAGCTTGCTATCAATGTGATGTGTCGCCACTTAATCCCGATGGAGTTTTCCAGAACCTTTGAAACTTAGAGAGCTCTGTAATGCAAATATTGACTACATAGTCTCTGGCTCATCCCTACTTTTTAATGTGCTTTACCATTGGTTAGGAAGGCTGTCCAATCACAGTTATCAGAGCAGATGAAGCGAGGATGAATTTTATGCATGTTTACCCACCTTTAATATGGGGCAGAATCTGATTTACTCCGTAGGGGAGTGTCCACTAATCTCCTGTTGATCTGAGCAAAGCAGAGTGGATGACATATCCGTGTCTGCTCCGTTTCTGCAGAGCGGACACGGACACAGCCCCTCTGCTCTATGGGCGGCTGGGTAGATGCGGACCGGCTGATCTGATCCACATAGATAGAGGGGGCGGACCCCCTTCCATTTTTTTATTTATTTTGCGGACTGGATCAGATTGGATGATAGGTGGGTGTAAATGGTCCTATTTAATATTAAAACTAATACTATACCTTAATATATACTATTATCCACTTTCCACCAGGATGGCGTACATGGTCGTCCTCCCGTTTCAGTGTTTATACCAGGCTGATGCCTACACCTACAGGCATGAACCTGGTACCGTTCTCTTCAGCTGGTGATTCCCTGCATCGTAAGAACAATCACAGCGGCAGTCCAGCAGCTTAATTGTTCTTACAGGCAGCGGGAGGGGACGTCACCCTCCCCCCCTCTCCCGCTGCCCTCCGGTGCTTCTACTGGCTCTCCAGCGCTGGAAGTTGACTATAGAGATGTAGCGCTACCCCCAGTTAAGAGAGCCGCTGGTTTGTTTTGGGTCCCTGAGTACAGCTCCACCAACCCCCGGCAATTTGGCTCTACCCACTCTGGCACAGTTAGTAAAGGGGTACGTCCCTATGCACATAAAACTTAGCTTATACTCTAAGTGTAATTGGTATGAACTCACAAGCAGACTGCTGAGATAAGAATAACTGGCTTTACTTTTATCAGTAAGGAAAAAGAATAGCAACATGCATTTGAACATATATCTTACAATACTTTAGCAGGTCCCTGCAGTATGCACTTTAACATGTACACAGGTATATATCTACTAGCAATGGGGAGAACGGAGCGCCAAGTGTGGCGACCGTCTGCTATACACCCCTGAGGTGCAATAAATCTATCTGCGCCTACCTAACGGACCAGGCCTGATCCCTAGTAATAGAGCTCAGTCCTTGTACTAGTACAGTATTCTTCACCGGCAATAAATCTGTAGAGGTGGTGCACATGTAGCTTTAAATGGTGTCATTTGTAATCCACAGAAAGTAACATTGCTGCTCTGAGGTAAATTGCGCCTAGGCAGTTCAGTAGGCATAAAACGTGTGTGTCAATACAGGATGAGCCTTCCGGCTCTCTCACCAATCCTTGGGGTACCGTCCTCCGATCCGGTCCCTCTAATGGTGGCTCTGGTCTCTTCAATGGCGGCGTCCGGTCTCCTCAGTCACAGCCCTGAACTCCGGTCATCAGCTCCGTCCGACCGACAGTAAGGGGAAGTCTCCGCTCCGCTGCTGTGGACTCTGAGGGGTGAGAGTCTCACTCCATCGGCTGCAAGGCCCAGGCTTCAGGCCTTCAGCTCCGGTCCGCACAGGTGTCTCTGCTGGCTGTAGTCTCCGCGTCACACGCTCTGTCAGCAGAGGCAGGCCAGTCCTGTCAGGCCTCAGAAGAGGAAGTGTCCCAAGAGGAAGAGGCGGTCTCCGCTCTTCCCTTTTATAATCTCCCCCAGCAGCCTCCCGGGCGGAAGTCAGCAGCCCTGGGGCCTGGGGAATCATGGGAGATGTAGTCTCTAAGCCTAAAAGGGGTAGAACCCCGCTACACACTCCCCCCACTTTGAATCTTTGGTCCCCAAAGACAGTGTTCAAACTACAAACTTTTTCGGGAACAACATTTTCGCATAATTTGGACAGAGGAGCTTCCCACCAATTGGCATGAGATGGGGAGCTGTCCTGTCTACAGGCCACTTCAGTGTGGGTGACCTGTTTAACTGTGCCAGAGAGCGAGCTGGGGTTGCCCTCCACTAAATGAACAGCGGAAGAGTCAGGGCTTTCAGCACTTCTCCTTGCTGTAGTAACAGAGTCCTCTGAACTTTCTCCCATCTTGGGGTAAGTTAACTTCTTGGGAGGCTTCACAACTCTGCGAGCTCTCTGTTCTCTTGGAACTTCTTCAGGAACACATTCTGGCAACATCTCTGGTTCTGGAACATCTTCTTCTTGTTCTGGGTAGAGACCAGGGATGTCTTCCCAGCACTCAGGCACATCACTGAATGGCACAAACTCTGTGGCTTCTGGGTTCAATGTGTTATCTTCCACATCTTCAGTAGGTGGAAGATCTATGGCAGAACTTCCTGGGGTTGAGGAAGGCCATAGCCATTCAAGTTCTCCTCTTTCTTCTCCTGGTTGGGGGTCCTCTCCACCCCTAATTTGGGATGTCTGAGACCTAGTATTAGGCCTGGGGGTATCCAGAATGGAAACAGATTCAGGTAAGTCTCTCGCTGGAGGTATTCTGACTGCTTCAGTGAGTGGGAGCAAGTGATTCCTATGCCAGGTCTTCAAAGGCCCCACTCTTCCTTCTGGCTTCAACTTGTAGACAGGCAATCCTGGAAGTTTTCTACAGATGATATATGGCTCTGATCTCCATCTATCAGCAATCTTGTGTTTCCCAGGGATTCCTAGGTTTCGTAACAGTACACGGTCCCCAGGCTGTAGGCCTTGTACTCTAACTTTCAAATCAAAGTTCCTCTTATTTCGGGCCCCCCTCTGGTCAGAGGCCGCTTGAGCTTTCTCATAGGCTATCTTCAGACTGCGCCTCAGTCTGTCCACATATCCTTTGTGGGAGGCAGCAGAGGCATGGTCTAAGGAAATGCCGAAGGCCAAATCCACTGGCAATCTTGCTTCTCTCCCAAACATGAGTCGGTAAGGGGAAAAACCTGTCACATCACTTGTGGTGCAATTGTAGGCATGCACCAGAGCTGATATGTGTTGACTCCAATGTTGCTTCTTCTCTGTTTCCAAAGTTCCCAACATGTTCAATAGGGTCCTGTTGAACCTTTCAGGCTGGGCATCACCTTGAGGGTGATATGGTGTGGTCCTAGTCTTCTCTACTCCCAGAGAATCTAGTAGCTTCCTGATCAGGCGACTCTCAAAGTCTCTTCCTTGGTCTGAGTGGATTCTCTGTGGCAGTCCATAGTGAACAAAGTACTTCTCCAATAGTACCTTGGCTACTGTAGAGGCCTTCTGGTCCTTGGTTGGGAAAGCCTGAGCATAACGAGTGAAATGGTCGGTTACCACCAGAACATTTCCCAATCCGCTCAAATCGGGTTCAAGGCAGAGAAAATCAATGCATACCAGATCCATTGGGCCTTGACTCTGTAGGTGGCCCATTGGGGCAGCTTGATGGGGTAAAGTCTTCCTCTGAATGCATCTTGCACAGGAATGGCAATACTCCTCCACTTCGGCCCTCATGCAGGGCCAATAAAACCGGTCTCTGACAAGTTGGAAGGTTCTCTCTGCTCCCAAGTGACCATGCTGGTCATGTAAGGCAATCAGCACAGTCTCTCGATGCTTTTCTGGGAGAAACAACTGCCACTTGTCTTCTGGTCCATCAGAGGGGCCCCTTCGGTAGACTACCCCCTGATGCACCTGCAACTTGTCCAACTCTCTCCTCAGTAGGCGAGCTTCTTTAGAAGGGTGAAGGCGAAGTCCCTCTGGACTCTTGTCTTCCAGGGCTTCCAGGACCAATTTCCCCATGGGGTCTTCCAATTGGTCACACCTTAGCTCCTTCTTGGACAACTTCGGCAGACACTCTTCTGCCAGCTGAGTTACCCCACAGTAACACTTTGGGACTCCCACTGTGGTGACTCCTATCTCTTCAGCTCTGGATCCTCCTCTGGCTTGGAGTTCAGCCCCCTGACAAAGGGCTCGCACTCCATCTGGTGCCACTTGGGTCCAGTCTTCCCAGTCATCGACCATGACATGGGATCTTCGGGACAGGGCATCTGCATCCCTATTTCCAGCCCCTGGTCTGTACTTGAGACTGAAATTGAATCCAGACAACGCCGCCAACCATCTGTGTCCAGTTGCATCCAGCTTGGCGGTGGTGAATAGATAGGTCAAGGGGTTGTTATCTGTCTTTACAGTAAACTCGGCCCCATACAAGTAGTCTCTCAACTTGTCAACAACTGCCCATTTGAGGGCTAAGAACTCCAACTTGTGGGTGGGATAGTTCTTCTCGGAGGGGGTCAGGCTCCGGCTCACATAAGCCACTGGTCGTAGCTGGTCTTCATACTCCTGGTAGAGTACTCCACCTAGGCCCTCATGGCTGGCATCAACGTGTAGCTCATATGGTCTAGTGGGATCAGCGTAGGCCAAAACTGGGGCTGTGGTGAGACTTCTCTTCAAGGTTCTGAAAGCCTCTTCACACCTTGAAGTCCACTGGTCTTTGACCGACTCACTGGACCTCCTAGGCCCCATTCCATCCTCCTCTCCTTCTGTCTTCAGCAGCTCGTTGAGGGGTTTGGCAATGCGGGCAAATCCATCCACAAACCTGCGGTAGTAGGAGCAGAACCCCAAGAAAGACCGAAGTTCTGTAACTGTTGTGGGCCTTGGCCACGAAGTAACTGCCTCCAACTTCTCAGGGTCTGTAGCCACTCCTTTTTCAGACACTATGTGTCCCAGATAGTTCACAGAAGACTGATAGAACCGACACTTCTCTGGAGAAAGTTTAAGTCCCTCTTCACTGAGCCTCTTCAGTACTTTCTCCAATCTGGCTTCATGTTCTTCCAAAGTCTTTCCAAAGACAATGACATCGTCCAGATACACAAGGACTTCTATGAGGTTCATGTCTCCAACAGTCCTCTCCATTAGGCGTTGAAACGTAGCAGGGGCTCCAGATAGGCCCTGGGGCATCCTGTTGAACTCAAAGAATCCCACTGGGGTTATGAAGGCAGTCTTTTCTCTATCTTCTGGATGCATGGGGATTTGATAATACCCACTCTTGAGGTCCATCACACTGAACCACTTAGCTCCAGATAAACTCTGCAAGGCATCTTCTATCCTCGGCGTGGTGTACTGGTCAGGAATGGTCCTCCTGTTGAGAGTTCTGTAGTCAATGCAGAGCCTCAATGACCCATTCTTCTTCCTGACTACCACAATTGGGGAGGCGTAGGGGCTTCTGGACTCCCTAATCACTCCCGTCTTCTTCAATTCCGCAAGCTGCTCCCTCAGATCCTCCAGATCTGCTAGCGGGACTCGCCTCACTCTCTCTCTGAATGGCTTGTCCTCTTGCATGCGGATTCGATGGGTGGCACTCCTCGCACACCCCACATCAAACTCATCTTTGGAGAAAATCTTCTCCCATCTGGTCAGCTGGGCCTTGGCTCTCTCTTTCCAAGCTCCAGGTAGGTTAGGGTTTTCCATGGAGAGTTTCTTCCAAACATCTTCTCCTTCCCCCGTTCCCTTTACTTCTGACCAGCCAACTGGGACAGCAGGACTCACCTGTCCCAGAAGCATCCTGGCAGGGATCTCCACGGGCCTCTCCGTGGGGTTCCTCACACTGACAGGGACTCTTCCTCTAGCCTTCTTCAGGTCCTTCAGTGAAATTACTTCTGGTATCACCTCCAGACCTGAGTGACCCTCCATTGGGTCGGGTTCCAGCATTACAAAGGGGCCAGGCTGCTCCCAGGTAAGTTTCACCGTGGCTCTCATGCAGGTCACCTCTCCAGGCTGTAGCACTGCTCCTTCTTTTCCAAGCCTCCATACCCTTCCTATCCCCTCACTTGGGGTCTTCTGCTCTAGGACCAACCGCTGGTAGGCTGCCTTCAGCATGGGATGGATCTTGGGAGGTGAAAGATTCTCTTTCTTCACCAGGGGGGTCAGAAGCCTTCTGACTAGGTCCGTGTTCGTCCCTATGATCAGGGACATCTTGCTGGTTCCTGGTGGGCGGGGACACACCACTGCTAAGGTGTCGAACACTTCAGACTTCCCAGCTACGGATGGGTCAAACGTCAATCTGATGGGTAAGTATCCATCATAGGGGAAACTCTGGGTTCCCAATCCCCTTATCTCCAACTCTTCTATCTTCTGTATTGGCAGATGACTCAGGTATCTGTCATAGAAGTCCCTGTACAACAGGGTCACTTGTGCTCCAGTGTCTAGAAGGGCCTTCGTGTACACTCCTTCCACTTGGATGGGTACAGTAGGAGATGGACCAACTAGCTCCTCTGGGTAGGGCCTAGTTGATGCCGTCCTCTTCTTTGGACTCTTTGCTTTACCAGCACTTGATTTGCACTTGCTCCTTTCTTGAGCCTGATATGCATTGATTTTCTCCCTCTTTGTGGGAGTGTGAACCCGTTGAGGGACATTGTTATCTCTCACTTTGAAGAGTTCACGCTTGGGGGTGCTGTGTCTCTCCGGAGGGGTCTTGCCCCCTTTCTCTGGAGTGCACCTTGGTTGAGGATCCCTGGGCCCCTTCTGAGGGGTTTGGTCTCCTCGCTTTCTCTTCCTGTTGTGCTTCTTGGAGCTCACTGAAGGTGATGGGCACCCGGTTGACTCCTTCACCGGGGCCCTTTGGCGTTTCCCGCCGGCTGGCGGCTTTCTGCTTTCTTCTTCTTGGGACTGGCACATACAGCTGCAATATGACCAATTCCTCCACAATTAAAGCACATCATCTCACCGTAGTCAGGTGGGGATGCTGTTGCTGAAACAGCTGGAAACAACTCCTTCCTGCCTGTTTCCTTCTTGGGACTGGGCGTCTCTTTCGCCACTAGAGACGTCAGTATCTCCATCATCTGGGACATCTGCAACTTCAGGGCATCTACCTCTGTGTCTCTTTCAGGGGTTAAGGCCGACCTGACCGTGGCCACTGTAGACTTTGTAGACCCCGTCACCTGCTTCTCCCTTTTCTCTTCCAACATGGCCTCTTCTTCTCTGACCATTCGGATGAGGTCAGGGTAGTCCAGGCTCTTCCCGTCCTGGCGGGTGCGTAGAATTAGTGCGACAGGGTCCAAGGGTTGGGCTCCCCTCATCACCTGCTGGGCACGGGCTTCATCTACCTTCCCTGGATCTATCCCCTTCTTCAGGATAATCCTATGCAGGATCTTGTCTAAACGTCCCATGTACTCTGACAGCTTCTCCCCTGTCTTCTGGTAACAGTGTTCCAGTTGATAGGTAAGTTCTGTGACTTTTTCTGTCCCACCGAACACACCTTCCAGGATGTCTATGTAGTCCTGGGCAGTGCAATCCTTTTTACTCGTCTTCAGATTGCGTATGGCCTCTAAGGCAGGTCCTTTTAGGCTTTCAACAATCCTTTGTTTCTTTCTGCCTTCAGAGACCTCCCATTCTTCTAGGGCCTGCGTGGCACCATCTAACCACTCTTCAAATCCCTCTTCTCCCGAGGGTACAGGTGTCCTCCCTGAAAACATCCGGAGTTTCCTGTATCCCGACATTGGGTAATCCCCGGGGTCTCTTCTGCACTGGGTCACAATCTCCCCTAGAACAGCACACAGTTCTGCACTAAGAGTAGTGTGTGCGGGTGCGGGACTTTCCGCGCCCTTCTGCTCCTCCTTCTTTGGGGATAGAATGGCTTTCATAGGAGAGTAGTCTCCCTTGCGCGGCAGCGCATGCAGCAATTGGTAGGCCTGACCATTCGGTGCCTGTATGCTGTGGCTCCTGAACTGCTCTGGAGTCTCTTCCTTCCATTCTATTAGGGCGTATGTGTACCCAGCATCATTTCTCATGTCCATTATCCATGACTTCTGGCAGGGGGATAATGACATTATGAGCTGCTTGACTGCCTCTCTCTGCCATATCCCTGGCAGTTCAATGACTGCTGCTGCGGCTGGGTCAGCGGCCCATGTTGCGGACCACCGTCCCACTTCTATCGGGTCCATGCCGGTACCTTCTGGCGGCTTTTCCCGCTGACTCAGGATCCCGGATTACGAGCCCCCACGTGTAGCGCTACCCCCAGTTAAGAGAGCCGCTGGTTTGTTTTGGGTCCCTGAGTACAGCTCCACCAACCCCCGGCAATTTGGCTCTACCCACTCTGGCACAGTTAGTAAAGGGGTACGTCCCTATGCACATAAAACTTAGCTTATACTCTAAGTGTAATTGGTATGAACTCACAAGCAGACTGCTGAGATAAGAATAACTGGCTTTACTTTTATCAGTAAGGAAAAAGAATAGCAACATGCATTTGAACATATATCTTACAATACTTTAGCAGGTCCCTGCAGTATGCACTTTAACATGTACACAGGTATATATCTACTAGCAATGGGGAGAACGGAGCGCCAAGTGTGGCGACCGTCTGCTATACACCCCTGAGGTGCAATAAATCTATCTGCGCCTACCTAACGGACCAGGCCTGATCCCTAGTAATAGAGCTCAGTCCTTGTACTAGTACAGTATTCTTCACCGGCAATAAATCTGTAGAGGTGGTGCACATGTAGCTTTAAATGGTGTCATTTGTAATCCACAGAAAGTAACATTGCTGCTCTGAGGTAAATTGCGCCTAGGCAGTTCAGTAGGCATAAAACGTGTGTGTCAATACAGGATGAGCCTTCCGGCTCTCTCACCAATCCTTGGGGTACCGTCCTCCGATCCGGTCCCTCTAATGGTGGCTCTGGTCTCTTCAATGGCGGCGTCCGGTCTCCTCAGTCACAGCCCTGAACTCCGGTCATCAGCTCCGTCCGACCGACAGTAAGGGGAAGTCTCCGCTCCGCTGCTGTGGACTCTGAGGGGTGAGAGTCTCACTCCATCGGCTGCAAGGCCCAGGCTTCAGGCCTTCAGCTCCGGTCCGCACAGGTGTCTCTGCTGGCTGTAGTCTCCGCGTCACACGCTCTGTCAGCAGAGGCAGGCCAGTCCTGTCAGGCCTCAGAAGAGGAAGTGTCCCAAGAGGAAGAGGCGGTCTCCGCTCTTCCCTTTTATAATCTCCCCCAGCAGCCTCCCGGGCGGAAGTCAGCAGCCCTGGGGCCTGGGGAATCATGGGAGATGTAGTCTCTAAGCCTAAAAGGGGTAGAACCCCGCTACAGAGATTTCTGGGGAACAGATGGTCCCCGGTCATCTCTATGACTCTCGGAGGCCCGGGCACGATGTTATGACGTCACGACCGGCCTGGCAGTCCTGACAAGATCGTCCTCTTTTGTTTTTTTATCTCTGTATTTCCAGCTTGAAGGAGAGATGTGGGGTCTTTTGACCATAAAGAGGAGCTGTCACGCACTATTCCTATTACAAGGAATGTTTACATTCCTTGTAATAGGAATAAAAGTGATCAAAAAAAGTGTAAAAATCTAAAAACAAAAATAAACAATAAAAAACAAAAACAAATTTAAAGCGCCCCGTCCATGCGAGCTCGCACACAGAAGCGGACGCATACCGATGCGGCTCCCACATATGTAAACGGCATTCAATCCACACATGTGAGGTATCGCCGTGAACATTAGAGCAAGAGCAACAATTCTAACCCAAGACCTCCTCTGTAACTATAAAAAGGTGTGCAATTTTCAAGCATGACATGTTAGGTATATATTTACTCAGCGTAACAGCATGTTTCATATTAAACAAAAAAGTTGGGCTAACTTTAGTGTTTTTTTTTTTTGTTTTAATTCATGAAACATTTTTTTTCCCCCAAAAAAAAACGTGTTTGAAAAATTGTTGCGCAAATACCATGTGACATAAAAAGTTGCAATGACCACCATTTTATTCCCTAAAAACATATTTATAATGTTTGGGGGTTCTGGGTAATTTTCTACCAAAAAGATGATGATTTTTACATGTAGGGGGGAAGTGCCAGAATTGGCCCGAATGGGAAGTGGTCAAAATAATATAATATTTTATAATATAGTATGAGTTATGAGATCATCGACCTCTCCTTCCACAAACATTGAGCATGCTTTATTAAATCCATCTTGGGTAAGTACCGTATTTATCGGCGTATAACATGCACCGGCGTATAACACGCACCCCAAGTTTAGGAGGGCATTTTGAGGAAAAAAAGTTTTAGGAGGGAAGTTTAAGGAAAAAAAACCTTACATTTAAATGCCCATCAATGCAGCCTTGTCCATCATTGCAGAATGATCAGTGTCATTTGCAGCTTGCCCAGCGTCATTTGCAGCTTGCCCAGTGTCATTTGCAGATTGCGCAGCGTCATTTGCAGCTTGCCCAGTGCCATTTGCAGCATTGCCCAGTGTAATTTGCAGCTTGCCCAGTGTCATTTGCAGATTGCGCAGCGTCATTTGCAGCTTGCCCAGCGCCATTTGCAGCCTTGCCCAGTGTAATTTGCAGCTTGCCCAGCGTCATTTGCAGCTTGCCCAGTGTCATTTGCAGCTTGCCCAGTGTCATTTGCAGCTTGCCCAGCGCCATTTGCAGCCTTGCCCAGTGTAATTTGCAGCTTGCCCAGTGTCATTTGCAGCTTGCCCAGTGTCATTTGCAGCTTGCCATTGTCATTTGCAGCTTGCCCACGTTTAAATTTCCCGCCGCCGAGACAGACTGAGCGAGCGCCGCCAAAAAATACCGAGCACCACCGAAAAAGACAGAGCGCCGCCGAAAAAGAACGAACCGACTGCTCGGCTCCGCTCGCAGTCCCGCCTCCCTGCTGTTTCTGGAGCGAGCGCTGCCGAAAAATACCGAGCTGACTGTACTGTGTACTCGGCTGGGCTCCGCTCGCAGTCCCGCCCAGCCGGGAGGCGGGACTGCAAGCAGAGCTGAGCAGTCGGCTCGGTCTTTTTCGTCAGCGCTCGGTCTTTTTCGGCGGCGCTCGCTATTTTTTGGCGCCGCTCAATATTTTTTGTCACAGACAGTGGGGATCGGCGTATAACACGCACCCACGACTTTCCCCCGATTTTAAGGGGGAAAAAGTGTGTGTTATACGCCGATAAATACGGTAACTAATGATTCCCAAATGATGGACTAATAAGATTTGAGACGTTAATTTGTTTTTCATGAGTAATTCTGTATGATTATACTCAGATAAATGTGATAACCTGATCTGTACCAACAATATATTTATATTATAATTATATTGTTTGCTGTTGTTTATGTTTCTTTTCTCTTTTGTTGTAGATTTGTTTTTAATACATAATATATTCAATTCTGTTGGTCCTGATGAAATGGATGATCCGCGAAACGCGTTGACCTTCTCAGAAGATTGAATTTGCTTATTTTTGTAATGTATTTTATAGACAGCAATATGTGTTTTTATACAGTATGAAATAAAAAAATCTAACTTTTTTAAGACAAACTGTACGATATAAGATGAATTCCTTTTGCGTGGTAGATGTGAACACTGGGGTATAATTAAAGTCCCAAACTACCCATTGTTCTATAACGGATGATACCCAAGTGTTCAAACATTTCAGGCTAATTTAACTCCTTCCCACTAGGGATGGGCCCGGTGTTCGATTCAAACCCATGTTCGAATCGAGCACCGGGCGTTCCCTCGCTCGGTGAGCCCAGAACTATTGGGGCCGCTCGCATCAAATTCGTGTGATGCGAGCGGCCCCGCAATGCATTGCGCTAGTCGCAGTGCAATGCTGGCTGATGATTGGCCAAGCATGCACTGTGACCCCGCGCCGGCGGCCTCGCATATTATGTTTCAGTCAGTGTCAGCGTGTCAGTGTGCTGCTGACAATATGTGCTCTATTTCTGGGGATATGTGTGTGCGTGCTGTTAGAACAGCATTGCAGTATCACATCTGGGGGGTGCCTATAGGTGGCCTGTGAAGGGGGGCAGGTTTCCTGTGCTTAGAACTTTCCCTGCAAAAAAGTGTAATTTTTGCAGGAAAAAAGCTATTTAAAAGCACTCGCGGCTAATGAATTGATGGCTCCTGTAACACAGAGAACTGTCATTCATTAATAAAAAACAAAAAAAAAAAGTGTAGGGGTCCCCCCTAATTCAATAACCAGGCCCTTCAGGTCTGGGATGGATATTAAGGGGAACCCCAGCCAAAAAAAAAAAAAATGGCGTAGGGTCCCCCTCAAAATCCATACCAGACCCTTGAGGTCTGGTATGGATTTTAGGGGGAACCCTAGCCAAAAAAATGGCGTGGGGTCCCCCTCAAAATCCATACCAGACCCTTATACGAGCACGCAACCTGGCAGGCCGCAGGAAAAGAGGGGGGGACGAGAGCGGCCCCCCCTCCCGCCTGAACCGTACCAGGCCACATGCCCTCAACATTGGGAGGATGCTTTGGGGGTCTAAGACCCCCAAAGCACCTTGTCCCCATGTTGATGAGGACAAGGGCCTCTTCCCCACAACCCTGGCCATTGGTTGTGGGGGTCTGCGGGCGGGGGGCTTATCGGAATCAGGAAGCCCCCTTTAACAAGGGGACCCCCAGATCCCGCCCCCCCCCCTGTGTGAAATGGTAAGGGGGTACAAAAGTATTTCACCAAAAAAGTGGCAAAAATTGTAAAAATGACAGGAGACGGTCTTTGACAATTCCTTTATTAAAATCTTCTTTCTTCTTTCTTCATCCTTCAGTTTTTTCATCTTCTCCTTCCGTCATCTTTTTCCATCTTCTTCCATCTTCTTCTTCCTCTGATCCGCTTCTTCTTGCGCTGGTCTTCTCGTCCTTCTCGTCCGGCATCTTCTTCCGTCGGCGTCGGTGTCCGTGTCTCTTCTTGGGCCGCTCCGCGCAATGGGAGGCTCCCGCTGTGTTAGGCTCCGCTCCGTCTGACAGCTCTTTTATAACGGAGGGCACCTGGTGACCCCGCCCCCTCTGACGCACGGGGACGTCATGGGGAATTCCACGATGGCTTTCCCCATGACGTCAGAGGGGGCGGGGTCACAGGTGCCCTCCGTTATAAAAGACCTGTCAGACGGAGCGGGGCCTCACACAGCGGGAGCCTCCCATTGCGCGGATCGGCCCAAGAAGAGACAGAGACACCGACACCGACGCAGACGGAAGAAGATGCCGGACGAGAAAGACGAGAAGACCAGCGCAAGAAGAAGCGGATCGGAGGAAGAAGAAGATGGAAGAAGATGGAAGAAGATGACGGAAGGAGAAGATGAAGAAACCGAAGGATGAAGAAAGAAGAAAGAAGATTTTAATAAAGGAATTGTCAAAGACCATCTCCTGTCATTTTTACCATTTTTGCCACTTTTTTGGTGAAATGGTAGGGGTACAAGTACCCCCTTACCATGTCACACAGGGGGGGGGCGGGATCTGGGGGTCCCCTTGTTAAAGGGGGCTTCCAGATTCCGATAAGCCCCCCGCCCGCAGACCCCCACAACCAATGGCCAGGGTTGTGGGGAAGAGGCCCTTGTCCTCATCAACATGGGGACAAGGTGCTTTAGGGGTCTTAGACCCCCAAAGCATCCTCCCAATGTTGAGGGCATGTGGCCTGGTACGGTTCAGGCGGGAGGGGGGGCCGCTCTCGTCCCCCCTCTTTTCCTGCGGCCTGCCAGGTTGCGTGCTCGGATAAGGGTCTGGTATGGATTTTGAGGGGGACCCCACGCCATTTTTTTTGGCTAGGGTTCCCCTTAAAATCCATACCAGACCTCAAGGGTCTGGTATGGATTTTGAGGAGGACCCTACGCCATTTTTTTATTTTTTTGGGCTGGGGTTCCCCTTAATATCCATCCCAGACCTGAAGGGCCTGGTTATTAAATTTGGGGGGACCCCTACGCTTTTTTTTTTTTTTCATTTTTTTTATTTTTTATCAATGAATTTTTTTTTAAGAATGAGTTTCAATGAATGACTGTTCTCTGTATTACGGGAGCCGTCAATTCACATTAGCCGCGAGTGATTTTAAATAGCTTTTTTACTTTCAAAAATGACACTTTTTGCAGAGACAGTTCTAAACACGGGAAACATGCGCCCCTTCACATGCATACTATAGACACCCCCCCAGATACGAAATTTAAAGGAATATTACACTTTTATTGTTTCAATTTAAGCATTATTAAAATCACTGCTCCTGAAAAAACTGCCGTTTTTAAAACTTCTTTTTGCATTGATACATGTCCCCTGGGGCAGGACCCAGTTCCCCAAACACTTTTTATGACATTAACATGCATATTAGCCTTTAAAATTAGCACTTTTAATTTCGAACATTCGCATCCATTAAAACTAATAGGGTTCTAAAGCTCGCACGGACTTTAGGTCCGTTCGCGGGTTCTGGTGCGAGCCGAACGGGGGGGTGTTTGGCTCATCCCTACTTCCCACAAACACAAACTCAAGATTTATTATATAGTAACCCAGCCTTAAACTGAATGGGTTGTTTTATAAGGTGATGGTTTACAATCACTTTAAGTAGGACTAGATGCTACTACTGTATGTTTCGTATCTCCAATGGGGCCCGGTCACATAGGAGGACTTTTTGTGTACTAAAATTTACAAACGACCTGGATAATTAATTTCATCATGACCCAAAGATTAATAGTGTGTGACTGTGGTGGGACATTAGAGTGTGAGCTCTTCTGGTACAGAGATAGATGTGACTGGCTCTCTGTGTTCTCTGTACAGCACTAAAGAATATGTCAGAGCTATACAAATTTTGGGGTTTGGAGGGAATCATTGTTATAAAACTTACCACTTGGTAGCAGTAGAGAGCACACACATTACATAACCCAGTCTGGAATTCTCAGGTGGCGTGCAAAGGTGGAAGGATTTCACATTCAATAACACATAATACTCATTTCCTGGCACTGACGAGTCCATGAAGGTGTGGAACACATCTGACACACATCAGCATACCTCCCAACATTTTGAGATTGGTATGAGGGACACCTACTAGCAAACATATGTAGGCATAGGACACACCCCTGTCAAACCCCCTCAAAGGAGAAATAACCCCCAAAAAGTTCATTAAATCCACAAGGGCTTTTTTGTACCACTATTATTCCTTTATATTGGCTTTTAAAATTTACAAATGCAGCAATTTAGAATTAGGATGAAAGGTTTAGCACTGGGAAACACTTTTTGAAAAATAAAAAGTGCATTTTATATACAACTATATGGATCAGACCAAAACGAGGGACAAATCAGGAGGAAAGAGGGACAGATGGACATTGCTCCAAATCAGGGACAGTCCCTTGAAATCAAGGGACAGTTGGAAGCTATGCATCAGGAGGATGACTTTTACACTGTTTCTACTGTCTACGTGTCCCATTGGGGAGATTTCCCTTCACTTGCTGTCCCATAGCAAAACCAGGAAGTGAGAGGAAATCCCTTCAAACTGAGGGAAATTCCTGGTTGTCACCAGAACTAGTGTCCCTATTGGAACACTAGTTTTGGAACACTTGGAACACCTACTTTTCTGGAAACAACCCAAAATGCTTTTTTTTTAATACTAAATAATACTGAACAGGGTACAGGCAGTCCCTGAGTTACGAACGACTCGTACTTACGAACGGCCTCAAATGCCGGCCACTTGTTCTCCACGCTGGTCCTGGATACCTTTCGAGCACCTCCGGACACATCCCACACTGCCGTACTACGCCCCAGATAACATAACAAGTGCCTGGAACATCCCACATCCATGCACAGGCGGCAGTTACACTTACGAATTTAGTGTTCCGACCGGAAGTTACACTTACAAATGCAGTGTTGCGACTTACGAACAACTTCGACTTACGAACAAACCTATAGTCCCTATTGTGTTCATAACTCGGGGACTTCCTGTAAATAGAGAAGGTGACTGCCTAAATAGGGCACAGACAGCAAGAAAAAACCTTACAGGTGTTCAAACCCCTCTCCACTTCTAACAATCTCAACTAAAAATAAATGGATTTATTTATTTATTTACTTATTTATTCTTCAGTTTAGTTATACTTTAAGGTAAATTAATGCAAAAATTGCCCTGGTTGCTATAACTAATGTAGCGGGGTCGTACCCCTTTTAGAGCAAGAGACTACATCCCCCATGATTCCCCAGGCTCCCGGGCTGCTTGTTTCCGCCCGAGAGGCTGCTGGGGGAGGTTATAAAAAGGAGGAGGAGAGACCGCCTCTTCCTCTTCTGAGACTTCCTCTTCTGAGACCTCACCTGACTGGTCTCCCTCTCCTGACGGAGCGTGTGACGCGGAGACTTGTTCCTGAGGAGACACCCGTGCGGACCGGGACTGCTGAAGGCCTGAAGCCTGGGCCTTGCAGCAGATGGAGTGAGACTCTCATCCCTCAGAGTCAGCAGCAGCGGAGCGGAGACTCTTCCCTACAGTCGGTCGGCCGGAGCTGAGGACCGGAACGCAGGGGCTGTGACTGAGGAGGCCGGAGCCGCCATTGGAGGGACCGGAGCTGAGGACGGTACCCCAGGATTGGTGAGAGAGCTGAAAGGCTCATCCTGCATTGATACACACACTTTCATGCCTACTGAACTGCCAAGGCACAATTTACCTCAGAGCAGCAGATGTTACTTTTTGTGGATTACAAGTACACCATTTAAAGCGACATGTGCACCACCTCTACAGATCTATTGCCGGTGAAGAATACTGTACTTATTCAAGGACTGAGCTCTATTGCTAGGGATCAGGCCTGGTCCGTTAGGTAGGCGCAGATAGATTTATTGCACCTCAGGGGTGCATAGCAGACGGTCGCTTCATTGGCGCTCCGTTCCCCATTGCTAGTTGGATACATATGTGTGTACATGTTAAAGTGCATATTGCAGGGACCTGCTAAAGTATTGTAAGTCATATGTTTAAATGCATGTTGCTATTTCTTTTCCTTACTGACAAAGTAAAGCCAGTTATTCTTATTTCAGCAGTCTGCTTGTGAGTTCATACCCATTACACTTAGAGTATAAGTGATGTTTATATGTGCCTAGAAACATACCCCTTGACTAACTGTGCCAGAGCGGGTAGAGCAAATTGCCGGGGGTTGGTGGAGCTGTACTCAGGGACCCAAAACAAATCAGCGGCCCTCTTAACTGGGGGTATCGCTACACGAACATTTGTTCTTTACTAAAACTGAGATATTATTTTTATTCCTGCTGATCCCTGTGCTTAGTTCCCAGGTTCCAGGCTATGCACACATGCTGTGCCCATTATGATTGCCCACCATTCCTGTAATGAGTTCCCAGGTGTGAACTCCTGCTGTGCCACTTATGATGGGTTCCCACCATCCACCTGCGCCCTAGAGGAGACAAGGTTGAACTGTGCTCGCTAATGCCAGAGCCTCGGTCATGTGAATTCAGAATTAAGGTGACACTCCAGACTTAGAAACGAGCAGGGCAACTTACACAGTTAACACTTTGTAATCCGTGGTCACGCTCCTTACACTGTTGACACTAATGTACTATGGACACAACTTCTGTTAGAGAGCATCTGTCCCCAGGTGTGCAGCATTTCTGAGCCGGTATCACAGAGCTTGTACTGGTCTCCACTAACTCACGAGTCCTGTCACCCTACTCCTAGTGAAAATGTTCCATATGTTACTAATGGACGCACATAACTCTCCATAACTCCATGCTTGTTCTCCTCCCGGGCCCACATCACATCTCTCTTTTCAGGCTAGGACCCTAGGTACTCGATGCCATGAGATCAGTGCCAGTATGTGGGGAGTCGGTCTTTAGTGAAGGAGTCAAGCACTCCACCCTTTCACTACAAAAATATTCATCAGCCCTGCCATGTCACCCATTTCCTGGCTAGTTGGTTGATTTACGACATAATTTGCAACGGCAATCTAACCTCCGAAGGACAGCTTCTCTGCTCGTTAGACCCATGTACTGTGTCTTCTCTAACTTCAATTTCGATGAACAATAAAGATCTTTTACTGAGGTAGTTAAGTGAGAACTTTGAGCAGTAGTTGATACATCTTCATCACACCCCTGACCATGTTTTCTTGAATAGTGCCCCACGAGGTAGTCATACCTTGTTTAGTTAGCAAGCCCATAAAAGAGTCCTTTTCAGAGTGCATAACTGGCAGTTAATCTACACTATGTAGCAATAATCTCCAAACAACAGGTAGCACAATTCAATGTGAGTCCACAGGCTCCTACCCCATTGGGAACCCCAACTGGGCTCCCCCAAGGGGTGGTAAAAGTTGACGGCTACATTTTGGCAGGCTATCCCCTAACTGAACTCTCAGGCAGTAATGAACCCCTATTTATATGAAATGACCGGTAACCTTTTTTAAAAAGAGTGGAAAAACCTGGTCTGCAGCTTTAATTCCCACCAACTCACCAACCACCAACTCAAAGGTCAACTAAGGACACAGTATAATATCTTACATTGTAACAAATTGCCTTTACACATAGATACAGTTGACATGAACAGACTCAGAGCACATAACCCAATAGAAGAAAAACCTTTTATTGCACAGGGCATTTTGGAAGCACCTGCTTACATGCAACCTACTGTGGTTTCCCACCATCCCTGCACTGAGCTCCTAGGTCTGCCCATCTGCCGTGTCCTTTATGAGGGGTTCCCACCATCCCTGCACTGAGCTCCTCGGTCTGCCCACCTGCTGTGTCCTTTATGAGGGGTTCCCACCATCCCTGCACTGAGCTCCTAGGTCTGCCCACCTGCTGTGTCCTTTATGAGGGGGTCCCACCATCCCTGCACTGAGCTCCTAGGTCTGCCCACCTGATGTGTCCTTTATGAGGGGATCCCACCATCCCTGCACTGAGCTCCTAGGTCTGCCCACCTGCTGTGTCCTTTATGAGGGGTTCCCACCATCCCTGCACTGAGCTCCTAGGTCTGCCCACCTGCTGTGTCCTTTATGAGGGGTCCCACCATCCCTGCACTGAGCTCCTCGGTCTGCCCACCTGCTGTGTCCTTTATGAGGGGATCCCACCATCCCTGCACTGAGCTCCTCGGTCTGCCCACCTGCTGTGTCCTTTATGAGGGGATCCCACCATCCCTGCACTGAGCTCCTCATTCTGCCCACCTGCTGTGTCCTTTATGAGGGGATCCCACCATCCCTGCACTGAGCTCCTCGGTCTGCCCACCTGCTGTGTCCTTTATGAGGGGATCCCACCATCCCTGCACTGAAATCCTTGGTCAGCCCACCTGCTGTGTCCTTTATGAGGGGATCCCACCATCCCTGCACTGAAATCCTTGGTCAGCCCACCTGCTGTGTCCTTTATGAGGGGATCCCACCATCCCTGCACTGAGCTCCTAGGCCTGCCCACCTGCTGTGTCCTTTATTAGGGGATCCCACCATCCCTGCACTGAAATCCTTGGTCAGCCCACCTGCTGTGTCCTTTATGAGGGGATTCCACCATCCCTGCACTGAGCTCCTAGGTCTGCCCACCTGCTGTGTCCTTTATGAGGGGTTTCTATCCTACCAACCCCGCTTTGAGTTTATGGCTCAGTATAGCTACTGTGGCCAATATTTTACGTTATGGAGAATGTAACAAGCGAAGGTTAATACTTGAAGTTGGGTGGGAACAACAAAAACTGGCAAGTGGATAGAAAAAGAGCTGGTATTTAGGACAGCAGGATCTCACTGCTGTAGGATCCAGAACAATACACCCCAAACTGATTGTACAATCTTCTTTAGATCTAACAAAAACTATGTAATGTAAGGACCTGTGCAATTAGAAACCGATTGGATTATATAGGTTTGTCCTCATAATACACATGTAGCGCTACCCCCAGTTAAGAGGGCCGCTGGTTTGTTTTGGGTCCCTGAGTACAGCTCCACCAACCCCCGGCAATTTGCTCTACCCGCTCTGGCACAGTTAGTCAAGGGGTATGAATCTATGCACATATAAACATCCCTTATACTCTAAGTGTAATGGGTATGAACTCACAAGCAGACTGCTGAAATAAGAATAACTGGCTTTACTTTGTCAGTAAGGAAAAGAAATAGTAACATGCATTTAAACATATGACTCACAATACTTTAGCAGGTCCCTGCAATATGCACTTTAACATGTACACACATATGTATCCAACTAGCAATGAGGAAACGGAGCGCCAAGTGTGGCGACCGTCTGCTATGCACCTCTGAGGTGCAATAAATCTATCTGCGCCTACCTAACGGACCAGGCCTGATCCCTAGCAATAGAGCTCAGTCCTTGTACTAGTACAGTGTTCTTCACCGGCAATAAATCTGTAGAGGTGGTGCACATGTAGCTTTAAATGGTGTATTTGTAATCCACAGAAAGTAACATTTGCTGCTCTGAAGTAAATTGCGCCTAGGCAGTTCAATAGGCATAAAACGTGCGTATCAATGCAGGATGAGCCTCTCAGCTCTCTCACCAATCCTTGGGTACCGTCCTCAGCTCCGGTCCCTTCAATGGCGGCTCCGGCCTCCTCAGTCACAGCCCCTGCGCTCCGGTCCTCAGCTCCGACCGACCGACTGTAGGGAAGAGTCTCCGCTCCGCTGCTGCTGACTCTGAGGGATGAGAGTCTCACTCCATCTGCTGCAAGGCCCAGGCTTCAGGCCTTCAGCTCCGGTCCGCACAGGTGTCTCCACTGGCTGTAGTCTCCGCGTCACAAGCTCCGTCATGAGAGGGAGACCAGTCAGGTGAGGCCTCTGAAGAGGAAGTTTCCCAAGAGGAAGAGGCGGTCTCCGCTCTTCCTTTTTATAACCTCCCCCAGCAGCCTCTCGGGCGGAAACAAGCAGCCCGGGAGCCTGGGGAATCATGGGGGATGTAGTCTCTTCCCCTAAAAGGGGTACGACCCCGCTACACACTCCCCCCACTTTGAATCTTTGGTCCCCAAAGACAGTGTTCAAACTACAAACTTTCTCAGGAACAATACTTTCACATAATTTGAACAGGGGAGCTTCCCACCAATTGACATAAGATGGGGAGCTGTCCTGTCTACAGGTCACTTCAGTGTGGGCGACCTGTTTAACTGTGCCAGAGAGTGAGCTGGGGTTGCCCTCCACCAAATGAACAGTGGATGGGTCAGGGCTTTCAGCACTTCTCCTTGCTGTAGTAACAGAGTCCTCTGAACTTTCTCCCATCTTGGGGTAAGTTAACTTCTTGGGAGGCTTCACAACTCTGCGAGCTCTCTGTTCTCTTGGGACTTCTTCAGGAACACATTCCGGCAACATCTCTGGTTCTGGAACATCTACTTCTTCCTCTGAGTAGAGACCAGGGATATCTTCCCAGCACTCAGGCACAACACTGAATGGCACAAACTCTGTGGCTTCTGGGTTCAATGTTCCATCTTCCACATCTTCAGTAGGTGGAAGATCTATGGTAGAATCTCCTGGAGTCAAGGAAGGCCATAGCCATTCCAGTTCTCCTCGTTCTTCCTCTGGTTGGGGGTCCTGTCCACCCCTAACTTGGGATGTTTGAGACCGAGTATTAGGCCTGGGGGTATCCAGAATAGAAACAGATTCAGGTACGTCTCTTACTGGAGGCCTTCTGACTGCTTCAGTGAGTGGGAGCAAATGATTCCTATGCCAGGTCTTCAATGGCCCCACTCTTCCTTCTGGCTTCAACTTGTAGACAGGCAATCCTGGAAGTTTCCTACAGATGATATATGGCTCTGATCTCCATCTATCAGCAATCTTGTGTTTTCCAGGGATCCCTAGGTTGCGTAACAGTACACGGTCCCCAGGCTGTAGGTCCTGTACTCTAACTTTCAAATCAAAGTTCCTCTTATTTCGGGCCCCCCTCTGGTCGGAGGCCGCTTGAGCTTTCTCATAAGCTATCTTCAGACTGTGCCTCAGTCTGTCCACATATCCTTTGTGGGAGGCAGCAGAGGCATGGTCCAAAGAAATGCCGAAGGCCAAATCCACTGGCAATCTTGCTTCTCTCCCAAACATAAGTCGGTAAGGGGAGAAACCTGTCACATCACTTGTGGTGCAATTGTAGGCATGCACCAGAGCTGATATGTGTTGACTCCAATGTTGCTTCTTCTCTGTTTCCAAAGTTCCCAACATGTTCAATAGGGTCCTGTTGAACCTTTCAGGCTGGGCATCACCTTGAGGGTGATATGGTGTGGTCCTAGTCTTCTCTACTCCCAGAGAATCTAGTAGCTTCCTGATCAGGCGACTCTCAAAGTCCCTTCCTTGGTCTGAATGGATTCTCTGTGGTAGTCCATAATGAACAACGTATTTTTCCAAAAGTACCTTAGCCACTGTAGAGGCCTTCTGGTCCTTGGTTGGGAAAGCCTGAGCATAACGGGTGAAATGGTCGGTTACCACCAGAACATTTCCCAATCCACTCAAATCGGGTTCGAGGCAGAGAAAATCAATGCATACCAGATCCATTGGGCCTTGACTCTGTAGGTGGCCCATTGGGGCAGCTTGATGGGGTAAAGTCTTCCTCTGAATGCATCTTGCACAGGAATGGCAATACTCCTCCACTTCGGCCCTCATGCAGGGCCAATAAAACCGGTCTCTGACAAGTTGGAAGGTTCTCTCTGCTCCCAAGTGACCATGCTGGTCATGTAAGGCAATCAGCACAGTCTCTCGATGCTTTTCGGGGAGAAACAACTGCCACTTGTCTTCTGGGCCATCAGAGGGGCCCCTTCGGTAGACTACCCCCTGATGCACCTGTAATTTGTCCAACTCTCTCCTCAGTAGGCGAGCTTCTTTAGAAGGGTGAAGGCGAAGTCCCTCTGGACTCTTGTCTTCCAGGGCTTCCAGGACCAATCTCCCCATGGGGTCTTCCAATTGGTCACACCTTAGCTCTTTCTTGGACAGCTTCGGTAGGCACTCTTCCTCTAGTTGAGTTACCCCACAGTAACACCTTGGGACTCCCACTGTGGTAACTCCTACCTCTTCAGCTCTGGATCCTCCTCTGGCTTGGAGTTCAGCCCCCTGACAAAGGGCTCGCACTCCATCTGGTGCCACTTGAGTCCAGTCTTCCCAGTCATCAGCTATGACATGGGATCTTCGGGACAGGGCATCTGCATCCCTATTTCCAGCCCCTGGTCTGTACTTGAGACTGAAATTGAATCCAGACAACGCCGCCAACCATCTGTGTCCAGTTGCATCCAGCTTGGCGGTGGTGAATAGATAGGTCAAGGGGTTGTTATCTGTCTTTACAGTAAACTCGGCCCCATACAGGTAGTCTCTCAACTTGTCAACAACTGCCCATTTGAGGGCTAAGAACTCCAACTTGTGGGTGGGATAGTTCTTCTCGGAGGGGGTCAGGCTCCGGCTCACATAGGCCACTGGTCGTAGCTGGTCTTCGTACTCCTGGTAGAGTACTCCACCTAGGCCTTCATGGCTGGCATCAACATGTAGCTCATATGGTCTAGTGGGATCAGCGTAGGCCAAAACTGGGGCTGTGGTGAGACTTCTCTTCAAGGTCCTGAAAGCTTCTTCACACCTTGAATTCCACTGGTCTTTGACCGACTCACCGGGCCTCCTAGGCCCCAATCCATCTTCCTCTCCTTCTGTCTTGAGCAGCTCGTTGAGGGGTTTGGCAATGCGGGCAAACCCATCCACAAACCTGCGGTAGTAGGAGCAGAACCCCAAGAAAGACCGGAGTTCTGTAACTGTTGTGGGCCTTGGCCACGAAGTAACTGCCTCCAACTTCTCAGGGTCTGTAGCCACTCCTTTTTCAGACACTATGTGTCCCAGATAGTTCACAGAGGACTGATAGAACCGACACTTCTCGGGAGAAAGTTTAAGTCCCTCTTCACTGAGCCTCTTCAGTACTTTCTCCAATCTGGCTTCATGTTCTTCCAAAGTCTTTCCAAAGACAATGACATCGTCCAGGTACACAAGGACTTCTATGAGGTTCATGTCTCCAACTGTCCTTTCCATTAGGCGTTGAAACGTAGCAGGAGCTCCAGATAGGCCCTGGGGCATCCTGTTGAACTCAAAGAATCCCACTGGGGTTATGAAGGCAGTCTTTTCTCTATCTTCTGGATGCATGGGGATCTGGTAATACCCACTCTTGAGGTCCATCACACTGAACCACTTAGCTCCAGATAAACTCTGCAAGGCATCTTCTATCCTTGGCGTGGTGTACTGGTCAGGAATGGTCCTCCTGTTGAGAGTTCTGTAGTCAATGCAGAGCCTCAATGACCCATTCTTCTTCCTGACTACCACTATTGGGGAGGCATAGGGGCTTCTGGACTCCCGAATCACTCCCGTCTTCTTCAATTCCGCAAGCTGCTCCCTCAGATCCTCCAGATCTGCTAGCGGGACTCGCCTCACTCTCTCTCTGAATGGCTTGTCCTCTTGCATGCGGATTCGGTGGGTGGCACTCCTCGCACACCCCACATCAAACTCATCTTTAGAGAAAATCTTCTCCCATCTGGTCAGCTGGGCCTTGGCTCTCTCTTTCCAAGCTCCAGGTAGGTTAGGGTTTTCCATGGAGAGTTTCTTCCAAACATCTTCTCCTTCACCCGTCCCCTTCACTTCTGACCAGCCAACTGGGACAGCAGGACTCACCTGTCCCAGCAGCATCCTGGCAGGGATCTCCACGGGCCGCTCCGTGGGGTTCCTCACACTGACAGGGACTCTTCCTCTGGCCTTCTTCAGGTCCTTCAGTGAAATTACTTCTGGTATCACCTCCAGACCTGAATGACCCTCCATTGGGTCGGGTTCCAGCATTACGAAGGGGCCAGGCTGCTCCCAAGTAAGTTTCACCGTGGCTCTCATGCAGGTTACCTCTCCAGGCTGTAACACTGCTCCTTCTTTTCCAAGCCTCCATACCCTTCCTATCCCCTCACTTGGGGTCTTCTGCTCTAGGACCAACCGCTGGTAGGCTGCCTTCAGCATGGGATGGATCTTGGGGGCTGGAAGATTCTCTTTCTTCACCAGGGGGGTCAGAAGCCTTCTGACTAGGTCCGTGTTCGTCCCTATGATCAGGGAAGTTATGCTGGTTCCTGGTGGGTGGGGACACACCACTGCTAAGGTGTCAAACACTTCAGACTTCCCAGCTACGGATGGGTCAAACGTCAGCCGTATGGGTAGGTATCCATCATAGGGGAAACTCTGGGTTCCCAATCCCCTTATCTCCAACTCTTCTATCTTCTGTATTGGCAGATGACTCAGGTATCTGTCATAGAAGTCCCTGTACAATAGGGTCACTTGTGCTCCAGTGTCTAGGAGGGCCTTTGTGTACACTCCTTCCACCTGGATGGGTACAGAAGGGGATGGACCAACTAGCTTTTCTGGGTAAGGCCGAGTTGATGCTGTCCTCTTCTTTGGACTCTTTTCCTTTTTACTTGATCTGCACTTGCTCCTTTCTTGAGCCTGGTATGCATTAATTTTCTCCCTCGTAGTGGGAGTGTGAACCCGTTGAGGGACATTGTTATCTCTCACTTTGAAGAGTTCTTGTTTGGGAGTGCTGTGTCTCTTCGGAGGGGTCTTGCCCCCTTTCTCTGGAGTGCACCTTGGTTGAGGATCCCTGGGTTCCTTCCGAGGGGTCTGATCTCCTCTTCTCTTTACGCAATTCTTCTTGGAGCTCACTGAAGGCGATGGGCACCCGGTTGACTCCTTCACCGGGGCCCTTTGGCGTTTCCCGCCGGCTGGCGGCTTTCTGTTTTCTTCTTCTTGGGACTGGCACATACAGCTGCAATATGACCAATTCCTCCACAATTAAAGCAGATCATCTCACCGTAGTCAGGTGGGGATGCTGGTGCTGAAACAGCTGGAAACAATTCCCTCCTGCTTGTTTCTTTCTTAGGACTGGGCGTCTCTTTCGCCACTAGAGACGTCAGTATCTCCATCATCTGGGACATCTGCAACTTCAGGGCATCTACCTCTGTCTCTCTTTCAGGGGTTAAGGCCGACCTGACCGTGGCCACTGGAAGTTTTGTAGACCCCATCACCTGCTTTTCCCTTTTCTCTTCCAACATGGCCTCTTCTTCTCTGACCATTCGAATGAGATCAGGGTAGTCCAGGCTCTTCCCATCCTGCCGGGTGCGTAGAATTAGTGCGACAGGGTCCAGGGGTTGGGCTCCCCTCATCACCTGCTGGGCACGGGCTTCATCTACCTTCCCTGGATCTATCCCCTTCTTCAGGATAATCCTATGCAGGATCTTGTCTATACGTCCCATGTACTCTGACAGCTTCTCCCCTGTCTTCTGGTAACAGTGTTCCAGTTGATAGGTAAGTTCTGTGATTTTTTCTGTCCCACCAAACACACTTTCCAGGATGTCTATGTAGTCCTGGGCAGTGCAATCCTTTTTGCTTGTCTTCAGATTGCGTATGGCCTCTAAGGCAGGCCCTTTTAGGCTCTCAACAATCCTTTGCTTCTTTCTGCCTTCTGAGACCTCCCATTCTTCTAGGGCCTGCGTGGCACCATCTAACCACTCTTCAAATCCCTCTTCTCCCGAGGGTACAGGTGTCCTCCCTGAGACCATCCGGAGTTTCCTGTATCCCGACATTGGGTAATCCCCGGGGTCTCTTCTGCACTGAGTCACAATTTCCCCTAGGACAGCACACAGTTCTGCACTAAGGGTAGTCTGTGTGGGGCTTTCCGCGCCCTTCTGCTCTTCCTTCTTTGGGGATAGAATGGCTTTCATAGGAGAACCTTCTTTTGGGGATAGAATGGCTTTCATAGGAGAACCTTCTCCCTTCCGCGGCAGCGCATGCAGCACTTGGTAGGCCTGACCATTCGGTGCTTGTATGCTTTGGCTCCTGAACTGCTCTGGAGTCTCTTCCTTCCATTCTATTAAGGCGTATGTGTACCCAGCATCATTTCTCATGTCCATTATCCATGACTTCTGGCATGGGGATAATGACATTATGAGCTGCTTGACTGCCTCTCTCTGCCATATCCCTGGCAGTTCAATGACTGCTGCTGCGGCTGGGTCAGCGGCCCATGTTGCGGACCACCGTCCCACTTCTATCGGGTCCATGCCGGTACCTTCTGGCGGCTTTTCCCGCTGACTCAGGATCCCGGATTACGAGCCCCCACGTGTAGCGCTACCCCCAGTTAAGAGAGCCGCTGGTTTGTTTTGGGTCCCTGAGTACAGCTCCACCAACCCCCGGCAATTTGCTCTACCCGCTCTGGCACAGTTAGTCAAGGGGTATGAATCTATGCACATATAAACATCCCTTATACTCTAAGTGTAATGGGTATGAACTCACAAGCAGACTGCTGAAATAAGAATAACTGGCTTTACTTTGTCAGTAAGGAAAAGAAATAGTAACATGCATTTAAACATATGAATGAATGAATGAATGAATGAATAATTTGTATAGCGCTACAATGCGAACCGAATCGCCTCAAGGCGCTGTAATTTGTGCTTTGTTGTCAAGCTTCTTAGAAGAGGTGGGTCTTGAGTTTTTTCCTGAAGACCTGATGGTTTTCTTCCATGCGGATGTAGGTTGGTAGTGCATTCCATAGCCGTGGTCCTTGGACAGCGAATCTTCGTTCCCCTTTTGATTTGTAGCGGGACTTGGGGATGAGGAGGAGGTTTTGGTCGGACGATCGAAGACTGCGATTGGGTGTGTAGCGTTTTATTTTCTCGAGAAGGTATTGAGGCGCGTCTCCATGGGTGCATTTGTGGGTGAGGCAGAGGGTCTTGAAAATGACCCGATTCTTTACGGTTAGCCAATGTAGGCTCCTCAGGGAAGGGGAGATGGATTCCCAGGGTTTTTTTCCTGTTATCAGCCTTGCCGCCGTGTTTTGGATAAGTTGTAAGCGCGCAAGTTGATATTGGGGTAACCCTATGTAGAGGGAGTTTGCGTAGTCCAGTCGTGAATTGATGACTGTTCCAACTACTACTGCTTTGTCCTCCTTTGGAATGAAGGGGATGAGTCTGCGTAGAAGACGAAGGAGATGGTGAGATCCGCTAACTACCGATCCTATTTGTGCATCCATTGACATTTCTGAGTCAAAAATGACTCCGAGGCTCTTGGCCTTGGTTCTTGGGGAGATGGTCTGTCCAAGGATGGTAGGGGGTGTCCAATCGATCTTGGTTCGGGAGTTTTGGTTTGCATGTAGAATGAGAAGTTCTGTTTTAGATTCGTTGAGTTTAAGAGAGCTGGCAGTCATCCAGTCGTCTATTCGGGTGAGGCAGTTTTCTAATTGCCGATGATGGTCTTTTTGTCCGGTGATCCGAAAGTATAATTGGGTGTCATCAGCGTATGAGTGGAAGCAGAGATCCGATCTTCTGATGATTTTGAGGAGTGGGCGGATGTATATGTTGAAGAGCACTGGCGACAAGGGTGATCCTTGAGGGACTCCACAGGAGATTGCCCGGGTTTCAGAGGTGAAAGCTCCTAGTTTCACTGTCTGAGAGCGATTTCCTAAGAAGGATGCGAACCATTGTAGGTCTGCGTCTGCGACTCCTGCTACTTCTGTAAGGCGGATGAGTAGAGTGTTGTGGTCCACAGTATCAAACGCTGCACTGAGGTCCAACAGCACCAGGAGACATGATTCTCCGTCATCTGCTGCTTCGAGGGCGTCGTCCCAAATCTTCAGGAGTGCCGTTTCTGTGCCATGGCCTGGGCGGAAGCCCGATTGTAGAGGGTCCAGGAGTTTGTGTGTGTCTAGGTGGCGGTGTAGCTGTTGTACTACCGCTTTCTCCATAATCTTGGAGATGGTGTTGAGCAGTGGCGGAATTATAAGGGTCGCAACAGTCGCAAGTGCGACTGGGCCCTGTAGTTCTCCACCACTTCAGGGGGCCCATCGGCCGTCCGCCCGCCCAGTGAGGGGCCCACCTGGGGGCCGGGGTGTGTGGCGTTGATCACTGTCGGGTTCATGGCATGGGGAGGGGGGCTTTCACCCGCTACGAGGGGGGAGGAGAGACCGTGAGTGAGAGAAGGCTGAAGGCAGCGCTTTAAAACTGTTTGTGTCCGCCCCCGCCTATCCAGAGCCAGAGAGACTGTAAAGGGAGGCGGGGCGGACAGTAAAAAAACACACAGACCAATCCAATTCAGTGAAGTCGGGGGAGGAGCGCTCTGAGGCAAGGCATTGCTGGAGGAGGCATGCTTTGTGAGGAACCTTGCGACCGCGACGTGTGGAGGGGTAATCGATCGATTGATTGGCGGTAAGTCACCTCTGCGGCTCTGCCTCATACTGATCCCCCCCTCCAGTACCACCACCCCCCCCTCCAATGACGCCACCACCCCCCCTCCAGTGCCACCACCCCCTCCAAACTGTGCCACCACCCCCCTCCAGTACCACCACCCCCCCTCCAATGACGCCACCACCCCCCCTCCAGTGCCACCACCCCCCCCCTCCAAACTGTGCCACCACCCCCCTCCAGTACCACCACCCCCCCCCTCCAATGACGCCACCACCCCCCCTCCAGTGCCACCACCCCCCCCTCCAAACTGTGCCACCACCCCCCTCCAGTACCACCACCCCCCCCCCCTCCAATGACGCCAACACCCCCCCTCCAGTACCACCACTGCGCTCCAGTGCCACCACCCCCCCCCCTCCAGTGCCACCACCCCCCCCCTCCAGTACCTCCGCCACCCCCCTCCAGTGCCACCACCTCTCCCTCCAGTACCACCGCCACCCCCCTCCAGTGCTACCACCCCCCCTCCAGTGCCACCGCCACCCCCCTCCAGTGCCACCACCTCTCCCTCCAGTACCACCGCCACCCCCCTCCAGTGCCACCACCTCTCCCTCCAGTACCACCGCCACCTCCCTCCAGTGCCACCGCCACCCCCCCTCCAGTGCCACCGCCACCCCCCCTCCAGTGCCACCACCACCCCCCCTTCAGTGCCACCGTTCTCCAGTACCCCCCCTCCAGTGCCACCACCCCCCAGTACCACCACCCCCTCCAGTGCAACCGCCCTCCAGTACCACCACCCCCCCCCCTTCAGTGCCACCGTTCTCCAGTACCACCCCCCTCCAGTACCACCACCGCCCTCCAGTACCACCACTGCATTGGTGACACAGGCTGCATTGGTGACACAGGCTGCACTGGGGACACAGGCTGCACTGGGGACACAGGGTGCACTGGGGACACAGGTTGCACTGGGGACACAGTTTGAATTGGTGACACAGGTACTGGGGACACAGGTTGCACTGGGGACACAGGTTGCATTGTTGACACAGGCTGCACTGGGGACACAGGTTGCACTGGGGACACAGGTTGCACTGGGGACACAGGTTGCACTGGGGACACAGGTTGCACTGGGGACACAGTTTGAATTGGTGACACAGGTACTGGGGACACAGGTTGCACTGGGGACACAGGTTGCATTGTTGACACAGGCTGCACTGGGGACACAGGTTGCACTGGGGACACAGGTTGCACTGGGGACACAGGTTGCACTGGGGACACAGTTTGAATTGGTGACACAGGTACTGGGGACACAGGTTGCACTGGGGACACAGGTTGCATTGTTGACACAGGGTGCACTGGGGACACAGGTTGCACTGTTGACACAGGTTGCACTGGTGACACCGGCTGCACTGGGGACACAGGGTGCACTGAGGACACAGCTTACATTGGTGACAATGGCTGCACTGGGGACACAGGTTGCACTGGGGACGCTGGCTGCATTGGTGACACTGGCTGCACTGGGGACACAGGTTGCATTGGTGACACAGGCTGCACTAGGGACACCGGCTGCACTGGGGACACCGGCTGCACTGGGGACACACGCTGCACTGGGGACACACGCTGCACTGGGGACACAGGCTGCACTGGGGACACAGTTTGAATTGGTGACACAGGTACTGGGGACACAGGTTGCACTGGGGACACAGGTTGCATTGTTGACACAGGGTGCACTGGGGACACAGGGTGCACTGGGGACACAGGGTGCACTGGGGACACAGGTTGCACTGGGGACACAGGTTGCACTGGGGACACAGGTTGCATTGGTGACACCGGCTGCACTGGGGACACAGGGTGCACTGGGGACACCGGTTGCACTGGGGACACAGGTTGCACTGGGGACACAGGTTGCACTGGTGACACCGGCTGCACTGGGGACACAGGGTGCACTGAGGACACAGCTTACATTGGTGACAACGGCTGCACTGGGGACACAGGTTGCACTGGGGACACAGGTTGCATTGGTGACACAGGCTGCACTAGGGACACAGGTTGCACTGGGGACACAGGCTGCACTGGGGACACAGGTTGCACTGGGGACACAGTTTGAATTGGTGATACAGGTACTGGGGACACAGGCTGCACTGGGGACACAGGTTGCACTGGGGACACAGGTTGCACTGGGGACACAGGTTGCACTGGGGACACAGTTTGAATTGGTGACACAGGTACTGGTGACACAGGGTGCACTGGGGACACAGGTTGCACTGGGTCAAAATCATGCTTTTTTTTGGGGGGGGGGGGGCCTTCCTGATTTCTTGCACCGGGGCCCTGAGGTTTCTAGTTACGCCTCTGGTGTTGAGGCTTGTTATCGGTCTGCGGTGGTTGGGGTCCCGGGGGTCGAGGTTGGGCTTCTTTAGCAGGGGTTTGATGATGCCTTGTTTGAGGGCGCCTGGAACAAACCCTTCTTTGAAAGATTGATTTATGAGGTGAGTTAGCGTAGGCGCCAAGATGTCAGAGCATTCTTTCAGCAGTTTTGTGGGGATGATGTCAATAGGAGATGTGCTGTCTCTGAGATTTTTGATGATGTTTTTGGTGGTGTCCGTGGAGATTGGGATCAAAGAAAACTTTGGTGGAAGAGGGATATTTGTGACCATATCTTCTTTTTGCTCTAGATGGCTGAGGTTGGAAGTTTTTTTCATGTGGATTATTTTCCGGATGTTGTCGATTTTGTCGATGAAAAAATCTGATAACTCATTACAAAAATCTTGGGTTTCGTTTGCTGGGGGCTCTAAGCATGCTGGGTTCATCGACTGAGCGACTATTTTAAAAAGTTCCCGAGGGCGGTTTAGTGCCGATGAAATGGCATTTGCAAAAAAATCTTTTTTAGCTTTAAAGATTGCTTTGTGATAATTCTCAGTGAGTCCTTTGTAGTTTGTCTGATTTTCTTTGGTAGGATTTCTTCTCCATGCTCTTTCGGCTCTTCTGCGTTCTTGCTTGAGTAGCATGAGAGAGCTGTTAAACCATCCTGAGTTTTTCCTCCGGATAGGTGTTCTGCGTTTTGGAGCCACTGCGTCTGCTGATTGTAGTAATACCTTGTTTAGGGAGCGGAGTGTAAGTTCCGTTGAGTGGGTTAAATTCAGCGTTGCTATTTTGTTTGCCAACGTGTTTTTGAAGGTTTCGGAGTGTAGTTTCTTCTGCGATCTGGTCCAATGAGTTGTTGTTACCGGTTTCTGTTTTTGCTGGGTGGTATTAGTGGTGATTTTAAATTTGATGGCGTGGTGGTCCGTCCATGGTAGTGGTAGGTTGTCGAGTATGTTGATGTTCAAATTTTGTTTGAAGATAAGGTCCAGGGTGTGTCCTGAGCCATGTGTTGGAGTCTTTATCAGTTGCTGGAGACCCAGTTCTTCCAGTTGGCTGATGCAGGCGGTGGCGATAGGGTCTTGGGTAGAATTTGCCCAGAGATTAAAGTCTCCAAGTACCAGGAGGTTTTTGGATTTCAGGGTGTGTATTGCAATGAATTCCGTGAGGGGAGTAAGAAGATTGGTCTTTGGTCCTGGTGGTCTATAGCAAAGTAGAATGTGGGTGGTGTCATGGGGTGTTGATTGAAGATGTAGCGTCAGTGTCTCCATAAAAGGCACTGAGTTCTGCAAAATCGGTTTGGTGAGCACCAGGTGCGATTTAAAAATTGCTGCTAGGCCTCCCCCTTTTTTTCCTATCCGATGCTCAGTTAGGATCCTGTAGTTCTCCGGCACCAATTCGGTAAGGATGGTGTTGCAGTCGGGGGTTAGCCAGCTTTCCGTGATGAAGAGGCAATCTATGTTGTTTTGGGTGATGAAGTCGTGTACTTCCAGTCTGTGTTTGACTGCAGATCTGGTGTTGATCATGGCGCATGCTAATTGCTGAGGTTGAGTTGGTATCTTCCTGTGTTTGATGGTTGATCGTCGGTCGGTCTTTAGTAGTTGTTCTTTCCTTAGAATTTTTTGAATGGTGGCTGGCAAAGTAGAGGTGGCATTCCTTAGCCTGTGGAGAGCTTCTGCTGAATATTTAAAGTAGCACATGGCGGGAGGGGGAAGTTGATGGCACTTGGATGAGAGTGCTGATGATCCTGATCCGGGTTTTTCCTGTTCCTGTTTGTATCAGTCTAGGTATCAGACTTGCCGCCGTGTTACAGCTATTTGTAAGCGCGCAAGTTGATCGTGAAGTGCCCTATATGGAAGGATGTAGTTGTCGAGTCGCTAATTCCTGGCTGTTCCAGCTGGCTCTGCTTGTAGTGCCGATCCTGGACCAGAAGGATACTGCTGGTGACCGCTGAGGTATCTTGTACTGGTGCGAATCGTCCCGGTAGGGTGATGGGGGCCTGTTGAACCTACCACCCTCCCGTTTGATCCAGAGGAAGGCGAAAAACCCCTAACTGTGCCGGCCAATCGCTCAGTAGGGGAAAAAATTCCTTCCTGACCCCCGAGGGCGATCGGACCACAGGGCCCTGGATCAACGACTAATGGGGGGGGGGGGGGATAACCGGGAACTTACCTGATTTGAGATAATCCCAGCGGCGCTTGCTGTGCGACCTGGTGCCTCTGCGGTGAAGTCTGGTTGCTACGGTAGTGGTGTTCTGAGCGGGAAGGGCACACCGGCTTGCAGAAAGGAAATAAGGGTAGGTGAGAGGTGGGATGGCGTGGGCTGGGTCTCAGCCGCAGCCGCCTTCTTCCTCGTCTAGCCAGCTAGAGCAGAGGTGACAGCGGCTGTGGATGCTGCCCACCCAGGTGACTGACCTGAATTGGAGCAGTTCCCGTTGACACCTGCTGGGGGGTCCTGGGGGTCCTGGTGATGTCCTGGCTGAATCTGGGTGGACTGGGTGGACCAAGATGGCCGCCGACTAGGCCGGAGCCACGGGTTAGCCTGGTCTTGGCTGCCCAGTGGGAGAGGAGGCGGTCGTGGATGAGGGGGGGGGGTCCGATGGAGGTGGTTACCTGGTGTTGGTGCTAGCTGCGGGGCAGCTTCTACCGACGGAGCGGTGATCCTGCGCCGGCCGGACTAGGCCGGAGCCGCGGTGTTTCCTGCCCGCCTACCCGGCGAGGCTGGCGGGCCGGGAGAAGCGGCGGGAGGAGCGGCGGTGACGGCGGCGCTGAGGAAGGTAGGGTGATTGAGAGGGGCCGGGGGGTCGCGTACCCGGTCCCCGTGCCTGGGGGGGGGGGGGGGGGGGGGACACGGATGCCGCCTCAAGGCCTGCGAGGATCAGGTAATGCTGGCCTGCAAAAGGCCGGAGCTATTGACGAGGCTGCGGAGGCTGCGGAGCTACTGACGGAGCTACTGACAGCACGTCAGCACTCCTCACTGACAAGGATGTGTGTGAGGAGAAGAGACTGCTGGTAATCCAGCCAGCAAGTCTGCAAGTCATATGACTCACAATACTTTAGCAGGTCCCTGCAATATGCACTTTAACATGTACACACATATGTATCCAACTAGCAATGAGGAAACGGAGCGCCAAGTGTGGCGACCGTCTGCTATGCACCTCTGAGGTGCAATAAATCTATCTGCGCCTACCTAACGGACCAGGCCTGATCCCTAGCAATAGAGCTCAGTCCTTGTACTAGTACAGTGTTCTTCACCGGCAATAAATCTGTAGAGGTGGTGCACATGTAGCTTTAAATGGTGTATTTGTAATCCACAGAAAGTAACATTTGCTGCTCTGAAGTAAATTGCGCCTAGGCAGTTCAATAGGCATAAAACGTGCGTATCAATGCAGGATGAGCCTCTCAGCTCTCTCACCAATCCTTGGGTACCGTCCTCAGCTCCGGTCCCTTCAATGGCGGCTCCGGCCTCCTCAGTCACAGCCCCTGCGCTCCGGTCCTCAGCTCCGACCGACCGACTGTAGGGAAGAGTCTCCGCTCCGCTGCTGCTGACTCTGAGGGATGAGAGTCTCACTCCATCTGCTGCAAGGCCCAGGCTTCAGGCCTTCCGCACAGGTGTCTCCACTGGCTGTAGTCTCCGCGTCACAAGCTCCGTCATGAGAGGGAGACCAGTCAGGTGAGGCCTCTGAAGAGGAAGTGTCCCAAGAGGAAGAGGCGGTCTCCGCTCTTCCTTTTTATAACCTCCCCCAGCAGCCTCTCGGGCAGAAACAAGCAGCCCGGGAGCCTGGGGAATCATGGGGGATGTAGTCTCTTCCCCTAAAAGGGGTACGACCCCGCTACACACAGTTTTGGTAAATTTAAATGAGATTATACAGGGATTGTACGGTCAGATTTTAGTGTGTATGGCCACCCTTGGACTAATCCATTCCATTAACCCTTACTGTGCCTAAAACCTTGAACTACTTTTATAATATTATTATTTCAATATTAGTAATAAAAGGTCTCCCAGCCTTAGGTAAAAAAATAAATGGCTGCAATACTCACCTTCTCTCCCAAGTTGCCCCATGCAGTAACTATTTTTCACCACAAGATGTCCTCATTCTTCCAGGATGGATCACAGCATTAAAGCAGCAATGTCCTGAACTCATCCCAAGGAATGCACCTTTACATGACACAAAACTCCTTTATACAACTATCTTAAGGTCTCATTGTGATCATGTCAGGATAACTGAGGACAAGGAAATAGTTTGCAGCTCTATGCACAATAATTATAATGCCAAGTCCATGACCTGTATGGTTCCCTGTATTTAGCTACCGGCATGTCCCAGCAGTGTATTATATATCTCTATTACCTTTTACAGAACAATAAACCAAGGGCAAGATATCAGAAGTCTAGATCAGATATAAAATGTGCTGATAAAACCTGAAATGTATCAGCAGAAGGATAAAATTGCAGGGAGAGGCGCTTTGTTCTTACAGGTTCTTCCTGTCCAGGACTCCCAGCGGAAGATTGCTGCATTGAGTAGCAATGTGTGTTAAAGGGAAACCATCATTTTTTTTTGTTAGTTTATACTTTTTTTAAATGATGTTTTATGTCTTTGTTTGATATCTATATACAGTACAATGATACAAACCTTTTCTATAGGTTCTTGGCTTCCTCAACCTTTTGTGTATCAAATTTAGGCGGTGGGGGGAAATAAGCTATTAAGCAGCTCCCTCCATCTGCAGGAAAGCAGCAAAATATTTCCTATCCAGCCGTGTCCTACCAGCGAGTACTCCAGAAGCTGCAGGTTAGACGTCTAGGAAGAATTTTAGGATTCTGATTACAGTTTTTCCAGCTGTAAGAACAGGAGAATCATTCTTGTGAGTATCTAATGCCAAAACGTTTTTTTTTCTGAAACTTTGGTATTTTGGGCCCCTCAGCCTTATAATAGGTTCCCTGTGTTCTAGGCCCAACCAGTGTTATAAGAGGCCCCATGTGTTCTTGGTCCCTCAACCTTGTAATAAGCTCCAAGTGCTCCAGTCTCCTCAAAGCTATAATATACTCCATATATTCTGGGCTCCTGAGCCCTAAACTATTCTCCCTGTGTTTTGGGGAACCTCAGCCCTATAATAGGCTCCCTGTGATCTTGGCACCTCAGCCATATAATAGGCCCCATGTTCTGGGCCCCTCAGCCCTATAATAGGCTCCATGCGTTCTGGTCCCCTTGACCATATAATAGACCCTCCGTGTTATTGGCCCGTCAGCCCTATACTGAACTCTGTGTGTTTTGGGAACCTCAGCCCTATAATAGGCTCCATGTTCTGGGCCCCTCATCACAGGCTCTGTGTGGTCTGGGATCTCAGCCGTAAAAAAAGCTCCATGTGTTCTTGTCCCATTGGCTCTATAAAAGAAACTCTCTGTGTTATTGGCCCGTTGGCCTGATAATGGATGTTTTGGATTCAGAACAAAAGTCTGATATTATTATATCTACCCCACACACTTTTGCCAATTTATTTCCTTTTTTTACAGCGTCTTCACCTTCTCGTCCCAACACCAAGTCACAAGCTAAACTCCCTTCCTTGGGCCCTTCTAACTTTTGCCCCATCGTTCGCTATTAAAGGATTTATGTGTCCGGGCTCAGGGTTTGTATGGCAGTTTTATGAAGCTGTCTTGGACTCAAGTGGTCCGACAATGAATGAATGAATAATTTGTATAGCGCTACAATGCGAACTGAATCGCCTCAAGGCGCTGTATTCGTGCTTTGTTGTCAAGCTTCTTAGAAGAGGTGGGTCTTGATTTTTTTCCTGAAGGCCTGATGATTATCTTCCATGCAGATATCGTTCGGTAGCGCGTTCCATAGCTGTGGTCCTTGGACAGCGAATCTCCGTTCCCCCTTAGATTTGTAGCGGGATTTGGGAATGAGGAGGAGGTTTTGGTTAGACGATCGGAGACTGCGATTAGGTGTGTAGTGTTTTATTTTCTCGAGAAGGTATTGGGGGGCGTCTCCATGGGTGCATTTGTGGGTGAGGCAGAGGGTCTTGAATATGACCCGATTCTTTACGGTTAGCCAGTGTAGGCTCCTCAGGGAAGGGGAGATGGATTCCCAGGGTTTTTTTCCTGTTATCAGCCTTGCCGCCGTGTTTTGGATAAGTTGTAAGCGTGCAAGTTGATATTGGGGTAAACCTATGTAAAGGGAGTTTGCATGGTCAAGTCGTGAATTAATGATCGTTCCAACTACCGCTGCTTTGTCCTCCTTTGGAATGAAGGGGATGAGTCTGCGTAGCAGGCGGAGCAGATGGTGAGAACCACTGACTACTGCTCCTATTTGGGCATCCATTGACATTTCTGAGTCAAAAATGACTCCGAGACTCCTGACCTTGGTCCTTGGGGCGATGGTCTGTCCAAAGATGGTGGGTGGTGTCCAAGGGATCTTGGTTCGGGAGTTTTGGTTTGCATGTAGAATAAGAAGTTCTGTTTTCGATTCGTTAAGCTTGAGGGAGCTAGTGGTCATCCAGTCGTCTATCAGAGTGAGGCATTTTTCTAATTGCTGATGATGGTCTTTTTGAATGAATCTTCTGACTGCCACCTGTCCTCTTTTGGACTACCCTTCAATATTTAACACTACCTTATTAAGTTTTTGTCTTGATGAGTGAGATATTTATGTGTCTGCCCAGGACAGGTCACGAGGCTGTCCTGGACTCAAGGGTTCGACAATCCTCTATCCGTCACCTGGTACTGGTTCAGACCATATCACAGTCTCAAGTTAAAGAGGAAGTAAACCCTGATGGGTTTACTTCCTCTTTGTTTCCCTGCAAAGGTAAAGCATAATGGACTACTATGCATCGCATAGTAGTCCATTATGTGTCACTTACCTGACACAGGAGCCAGCAAAGTCACCGCTGTCCCCTTGTGTACGGAGCCTCCATCTTCTTGGTGGGTCTCGCTGCTCCGGCGCTGTCATTCGACACGGGAGCCACCACTCACGGCATATCGCCGTTAACAGCAGCGTGCTCAGTGCGCCTGCGCGCCGCTGTCTACGGCGCATGCGCCGTAGACAGCGGTGCCTGTCTTTTGGCAAATATCTCCTAAACCGTGTAGGTTTAGGAGATATTTCTTGGACCTACAGGTAAGCCTTAATCTAGGCTCCTATCTATCTATAATAGGCTCCATGTGTTTTGGGCCCCTCAGCCTTATAATAGACTATGTACGTTTAGGGCCCTTCAGCCTTATAATAGGGTTCATGTGTTTTGGACCCCTCAGTCTTATAATAGGCTCCATATGTTTAGGGCCCCTCAGCCATATAAAAGTCTCTCTATGTTTTTGGGCTCCTCATCCCTATAATAGTCTACATGTGTTTTGGGCCCGTCGGCCCTATAACAGGCTCTGTTTGTTTTGGGCCCTTCAACCCTATAATAGGCTTAGTGTGTTTAGGGCCCCTAAACCTTATAATAGGCCATGTGTTTTTGGCCCCTTAGCCTTATAATAGGCTCTGTGTGTTTTCAGCCCCTCAGCCTTATAATAGATGCTCCGTGTGTTTAGGGCTCCTCAATTTTATGATAGATTCCGTGTGTTTAGGGCCTTTCAGCTTTATAATAGACTGAGCCTCAATGTGTTTTGGGCCCCTCAGCCTTATAATAGTCTCTGTGTGTTTTGGGCCCCTCAGCCTTATAATAGGCGCTCCAAGTGTTTAGGGCCCCTCAGCTTTATAATAGACTCCATGTGTTTAGGGCCCCTAAGCCTTATAATAGGCTCCACATGTTTAGGGCCCCACAGCCCTTTAAAAGTCTCTATATGTTTTTGGTCCCCTCATCCCTGTATTTAACATGTATTTTGGGCACTTCAGCCCTATAACAGGCTCTGTGTGTTTTGGGCTCCTCAATCCTATTATAGGCTCAGTGTGTTTGGGGCCCCTAAACTTTATAATAGGCTTTGTGATTTTAGGCCCCCTGAGCCTTATAATTCGCTCTGTGTGTTTTGGACCCCTCAGCCTTATAATAGGGCTCTGTGTGTTTTGGGCCCATCAGCCTTATAAAAGGCGTTCCATGTGTTTAGAGCCCTCAGATTTATAATAGGCTCTAGGTGTTTAGGGCCCCTCAGCTTTATAATAGACTCCGTGTGTTTTGGGCCCCTCAGCCTTATAGTAGGCTCTGGGTGTTTTGGGCCCCTCAGTCTTATAATAGGCTCCATATGTTTAGGGCCCCTCAGCACTATAAAAGTCTCTATGTGTTTTTGGTCCCCTTATCCCTATAATAGTCTACATGTGTTTTGAACCCTTCAGATCTACAACAGGCTCTGTTTGTTTTGGGCCCCTAAACCTTATAACAGGCTCTGTTTGTTTTGGGCCCCTAAACCTTATAACAGGCTTTCTGTTTTTGAGGCCCCTCAGCCTTATAATAGGCTCTGTGATTTTGGACTCTCCAGTCTTAAAATGGGCTCCATGTGTTTAGGGCCCCCAGCCCTCTGTACAGCATTTGCATTCCATTGCTGTATTTACAAACAGTATTCTCGGTTCTCCTGGAGGTGAAGAGGGAGAGAGCTCAGGCTGACATACGTGTGACTCCACACTCTGCAGAAGAACTTTGTCCTGTGGCTGTGTAGATGTATCAAGTGACTAGACAGATACACGGTGAGTCACGTATGAGCTGGCATAGCTTTCACATACATGTGACGAGGAGGGAAGGGCCCTATTTGTTTTTAAATGAAAGGAAATAACTCTGATGACACTCCACTGTGATGTCACCAATCACAAGGCCTTTTCCTGAGGTCCACAGGAAGTAGACTATGTGTGATCGCTCACATCCACCACTGACATGTCGTAAGAGTGTCCTAATCATGACATCTCAGATATATGGGACCATAATGGACATTACAGATTATGAGGCTCAACATCATTATTGCCCCTCCACGAAGAGCGGTATTGGATACAGACGAATCTTACTGCACTTATAATGAAAGATGGCCAAACCCAGACCAAGAACATCGGAGGGGGAATTGTGCCCTTATCTTGTAAGGGCTTTAATGAGAGATTCCAATATTCTGTATGAGATCCTATGTCTGATATACATATTCCCTTGTGACACTGGTCTGTACATATAATAGGAGACTTGCAGTGTGATAATGTGAGTGGGTGTCCCTGTATCATATATACACAAGTACTGATATACATACCAACATTATGATCTCTGTGTACAGAGAACAGCGATCTGGCTGTTTTTTCTATCTGAAAAGCAGGGGGAAAAAACAGCCAGATTAGTAAGTAAAAGCAGCACACATTACACACCATACATGTGTTAGGCACGCAGTTAACCCCTTGATTGCCCCTAAATGGTAACCCCCTTCCCAGCCAGTGTCATTAGTACAGTGGCAGTGTATAGTATTATCACTGATCACTGTATTAGTGTCAATAGCCATGTCAGTAAGTGACCCTCCCAGATAAAGTCTGTTAGCGCCAGTTTGCCCACCATCCTATCTTAGACACACTATAAGTTGCTGATCACCGCCATTACAGTATAGCGTCGATAGCTGAGTAAATTCCAGTATATATGCCATAGTTTGTAGTAGACATGTGCGATTAGTTTCGTACAAATCGAAAATTCGTACGAATTCCCGTAAATTCGTACATTCGGGAGAATCCGAAATACGAATTGCTATGCTTACAAATTTTGTACGAAATTTCGTTTACGAATTTCGGATCCAAAATTCCTATTGAACATTCGTAATTGTTACGAAAAGTTAACGAACCTAAAAGTAAAAAACCCAGGAAGTCAGCACAGGGATGGTGGGAGCCCCTGATAATGATAAATTCATCATAACGAACATTCGTAATTGTTACGAAAAGTTAACGAACCATATTTCGTACGAAATTTCGGACACGAATTACGAAATACGAATTAATTCTAATACGAAACGGAACAAAACTAAACAAATTTATTGACAGCACACATGTCTAGTTTGTAGATGCTATAACTTTTACTCAAACCAATTAATAAAAACTTGGGCTGGGTTCACACTGGTGCGAACACAGACATTGCATGTGATTTGCACCGCATTGCTGCGATGTCTGTGCGATGCAAATTCAGCCATACAGTGTGTATGGCTGAATTTGCATTGCATTAGGACCAAAAATGGTACAGGACCCTTTTTTTTGGTCCGTAACTGGAATCGGATCGCATGGGTGTTTACATCTAGGCAATCCGATTCCTGTACCATTACACAGTTAGCACTGCAAACCGAAACGGGGGTATCATTCACTTTACACTGACACCCGCAGCTGTTTGCAGATGTTAGTGTTAACTGTCTGCGATTCAGGTGCGATATGGGAACCTGCACAGGATTTGCAGGGTTTCCTGCATCACACCAGTGTGAACCCAGCCTTATTGGGATTTTGTTTTATCAAAGACATGTAGCAGAATCATTTTTTGCCTAAATTTATGAAGAAATTCGATTTCTTTTTTATATCTATATATTTTTTAATATGTTTTATAACAGAAAGTAGAAACTATTGTGTTTTTTTTTTTTTTTTTTTTCAAAATTGGTCTTGTTTATCATTTATATAAAAAAATGAAAAACCCAATGATGATCAAATACCACCTAAAAGGTTTGGGGTATATTTGTGTGAATACAAATTATATAAATGTCATTTAGGTACAGTGTTGCATGACCGTGCAATTGCTGATTAAAGCAGCGCAGTGCTGAATAGAAAAAAAATGCTCTGGTCATGAAAGGAGTAAGGCTGGGTTCACACCGCAGCATGCTCCGGCTCACAGCAGGAGTCCGGTGCATCTTCATTCCCTGTTTAGGTCTGAGTTCAGCCCGAATTTTGGGCAGAATTCGGACCTGAAACAGACCAAAAGACGCACAGGGCTCCTGTGCAATTCGCACCAGAGCTGCTGCGGAGATGTGTGAACCACCTCCATAGAGAGCACTCCACAATCACAATCTCCTGCTATGCAAATTGGTTATGGGGAAATCCGCATTCAATTCGCAATAGTGGTAACCCAGCCTAAAACCTTCTGGAGGTCAAGTGGTTAAGGTATTGTTGTTGTGTTATTGTACTGATGGGTTGTTTTGTTATTGTGGGTTTTGTTTTGTTTTTTTGTGATATTATGTTGTTGTTTTTTGTCACTGGTTGTTGTAGATATTGTGTTATTTTGCTATTATGATTTTTGGTATTAAACTGCTGTGTGGTTGTTAAGATTTAGCTTTAGTTTTCGTTGCATTGTGCTGTATTGCTATGTTATTCAGTTTTTTTATATGATTGTTTTGTTATTTTTTTTTTTATGTTATGTGGGATTTTTGTTGTTGTTTGTGTTTTTGTATTGTTTTACTCTTCTGTTTTGTTATTGCCATTTTTGTTGGGATGCTGTTGTGTGGTTGCCATGATGTTGTGTTGTTATTACTGTATTGTATTGCCTTGTTGTGTTGTGTTTTTCTGTTGCTTTTATTTTTTATTTTTTACAGTCTCATTGATTTCTCATGGTGTTGTTACTTTGTGTTGTTTTGTTGTTGTGGTGTTGAGTTGTTGCCTTGTGTTATGGTGTTGTTTTGTTGTGTTATTGAGTTGTTGCATTTGCATACCTCCCAACATTTTGAGATAGGAATGAGGGACACCTATCAGCAAAAGTATGCAGGCATAGGACCTTGCCACGCCCCCTTAAAGGAGAATTGTATGTAGCGGGGGTGTTCCCCTTTAAGGAAAGAGACGTTTTTGCTAGCAGCAGTAGAGGACAGAACTACTGTTCCCAGAACCCCACTGGCTCCCAGGATGTTTGCCCCAGAGACTGATGGGAGGGGTGATATAAGGGGGAGGGAAGGCCTGCCTCGGTCTCTTTGGGGGGGACATGGGACGGCAGAGAGAGACATACATCTGTGCGGACCTGTGCTGTTCCAGGCCTGAAGCCTGGGGCCTTACAGCAGACCAAAGAGCTTTCCACCCCACTGCGAGCCTGGGTGGCATCAGACTTCAATCTTGCTACAGTTCGTTGGATCGGGGACCCGATCACAGGAGCCGCTGTGGACGAGGCAAGAGACAGCCAGTGGAAGTCCCGGACCGAGGACAGTGTCCGGAGTGGTGAGCGAGCGAAAGCTCATCTTATAACTGCTGCTTTATACTTTGTGCCTATTAGACTTCCGAGGCTTATTACCTCAAGTTGCAGAAGATTGTTCCCCCCCCCTTTGTGGATTACAAATACATTGTTTGATTCTTCATGTGCACCACCTCTACAGATCCTGTGCCGGTGAAGATTTTATGTTCCATCAAGGACTGAGCTCCATGATTAGGGATCAGGCCTAATCCGTTAGGTAGTTACAGTTTGGTTGTCGCACCACAGTGGTGCTTAGGTAACGGTTGCCCCACGTGGTGCTCCGTCCCCCATTGCGGATACACATACATACAGTTATATCAGTGTAATACATACTGCAGGGACCTGCTTATGTGTTGTAAACCAAATGTTTGATGCATGTTACCACTTTTAAACTACCAGAAGTAAAGACAGTTATATCAGCTAAAAGATTGTCTGTGAATTTGAGTCACTCACACACTTAGAGCATAAGTGATTTTATGTGTAATGCTATATATTAACTGTGCCAGAGCGGGTAGAGCAGATTGCCGGGGGTTGGCGGAGCTGTACTCAGGGACCCAAACCAAACTTGCGGCCCTCTTAAGTGAGGGTATCGCTACACGTGGGGGCTCGTCCGGGATCCTGAGACAGCGGGAAAACCCGCCAGAAGGTATCGGCATGGACCCGATAGAAGTGGGACAGTGGTACGCAATGTGGGGCACCGATCCAGCCGCAGCGGCAGTTATTGAACTTCCGGGGATATGGCAGGAAGAGGCTCATAATGTCCCTATCCCCATGCCACAAAGCACGGATAATGGACGTGAAAAATGATGCCGGGCGTTCATACGCTCTGATAGAGTGGAGAAGTGAGACCCCAGAACAGTTTAGGGGTCAAAGCATACAAGCGCTGGATGGTCAGACCTATCATTTGCTGCATGCGCTGCCGCGCAAGGGAGACTGTTTTCAAACGAAAACCACGCTACCCCCGAAGACGGAAGAGCAGAAGGGCACAGAGAGTCCCGCACCTGTGCAAACCACTCTTAGCGCAGAACTGTGCGCTGTCCTGGGGGAGATTGTGACTCAGTGCAGGAAAGATCACGGGGATTACCCGATGTCGGGGTACAGAAAACTCCGGATGTTTTCAGGGAGGAAACCTGTACCCTCGGGGGAAGAGGGATTTGAAGAGTGGCTGGATGGAGCCACGCAGGCTTTAGAAGAATGGGAAGTCCCAGAAGGTAGAAAGAAGCAAAAGATTGTTGAGAGCTTGAAGGGGCCGGCCTTAGAGGCCATACGCAACTTGAAGATAAGCAGAAAAGTTTGCACTGCACAGGATTACTTAGACATCCTGGAGAATGTGTTTGGTGGGACAGAGAAAATCACGGAGCTTACCTATCAACTGGAACACTGTTACCAGAAGACAGGGGAGAAGCTATCGGAGTATATGGGACGTATAGACAAGATCCTGCATAGGATTATCCTGAAGAAGGGGATAGATCCGGGGAAAGTAGACGTAGACGAGGCCCGTGCCCAGCAGGTGATGAGGGGAGCCCAACCCCTGGACCCTATTGCACTGGTACTACGCACCCGACAAGATAGGAAGAGGCTAGACTACCCCGATCTCATTCGGATGGTCAGGGAGGAAGAGGCCATGTTGGAAGAGAAACGGGAAAAACAAGTGATGGAGCCCACAAAACTTCCAGTGGCAACGGCCAGGTCGGCCATAACCCCCGAAAGAGAGACAGAAGTGGATGCCCTGAAGTTACAGATGTCCCAGATGATGGAGATACTGACATCTCTGGTGGCGAAAGAGGCGCCCAGTCCAAAGAGAGAAGTGAGCAGGAGGGAACTATTTCCAGTTGTTTCAACACCAGCATCCCTACCAGACTGGGGGGAGATGATCTGTTTTAACTGTGGGGGAGTTGGCCATATTGCAGCTATATGTTCCAGTCCCAAGAAGAAGAAAACAGATAGCCGCCAGCCGGCGGGAAACTTCAGAGGGCCCCGGTGAAGGAGTCAACCGGGTGCCCACCACCTTCAGTGAGCTCCAGGCTGAATAGAACGGAAAAAAAAGAGAGGAGACCAAACTCCTCAGAGGGAACCCAGGGTTCCTCAACCAAGATACACCCCAGAGAGAGGGGACAAGACCCCTCCGAAGAGACACAGCACTCCTAAGCGAGAACCTTTAAAAAAGAGAAATAACAGTATCCCTCAGCGGGTTTGTACTCCCAAAAAGAGGGAGAAGATCAATGCATGCCAGGCTCAGGAAAGAATAAAGTCCAAACACAGTTGGAAAGAGAAGAGTCCACAGAAGAAGGTAGCATCAACTCGGCCCTATCCAGAAGAGCTGGTTGGTCCATCTCCTACTGTACCCATCCAGGTGGAAGGAGTATACGCACAGGCCCTCCTAGACACTGGAGCACAAGTGACCTTACTATACAGGGACTTTTATTATAGACACCTGAGTCATTTGCCTATCCAGAAGATAGAGGAGCTGGAGATATGGGGGCTGGGAACTCAGAGTTTCCCCTATGATGGCTACCTGCCCATACAATTGACCTTTGACCCATCCGTGGCTGGGAAGGCTGAAGTGTTTGACACCTTGGCAGTTGTGTGTCCTCGCCCGCTTGGAGCCAGCAAGACTTCCCTGATCATAGGGACGAACACGGATCTAGTCCGAAGGCTTCTGACCCCCCTTGTAAAGAAGTAGAATCATTCAGCTCCCAAGATCCATCCCATGCTGAAGACGGCCTACCAACGACTGGTCTTAGAGCAGAAGACTCCGAGTGAGGGGATAGGGAAGGTGTGGAGATTTGGGAGAGAAGGAGTGGTGCTGTAGCCCGGAGAGGTAGCCTGCCTCAGGGCCACTGTGAAGCTTACCTGGGAGCAGCCTGGCTCCTTTGTCATGCTGGAATCCGACCCAATGGAGGATCACTCAGGCCAGGAAGTGATACCGGAAGTGATCCCAATCAAGGCACTGAAGAAGGCCCGTGGGAGAGTCCCAGTGAGTGTGAGGAACTCTACGGAGAGGCCCATAGAGATTCCTGCCAGGATGCTGTTGGGACAGGTGAGTCCTGCTGTCCCAGTCGGCTGGTCAGAAGTGAAGGGGACGGGTGAAGGACAAGATGTTTGGAAAAAACTCTCCATGGAGAACCCGAACTTACCTGGAGCTTGGAAGGACAGAGCCAAGGCCCAGCTGACCAGATGGGAGAAGATTTTCTCCAAAGATGAGTTCGATGTGGGGTGTGCGAGGAGTGCCACCCATCGAATCCGTATGCAAGAGGACAAACCATTCAGGGAGAGAGTCAGGCGGGTTCCGCTGGCAGATCTGGAGGATCTGAGGGAACAGCTTGCGGAACTAAAGAAAACTGGAGTGATTCGGGAGTCCAGAAGCCCCTATGCCTCCCCAATAGTGGTGGTCCGGAAGAAGAATGGGTCGTTGAGGCTCTGCATTGACTACAGAACTCTCAACAGGAGGACCATTCCTGATCAGTACACCACGCCAAGGATAGAGGACGCCTTACAGAGTCTGTCTGGAGCCAAGTGGTTCAGCGTGATGGATCTCAAGAGCGGGTACTATCAAATCCCCATGCATCCAGAAGATAGAGAAAAGACCGCCTTCATAACCCCAGTAGGGTTCTTTGAGTTTAACAGGATGCCTCAGGGCCTGTCTGGAGCTCCTGCTACCTTTCAACGCCTCATGGAAAAGACTGTTGGAGACATGAACCTCATAGAAGTCCTTGTGTACCTGGACGATGTTATTGTCTTCGGAAAAACTTTGGAAGAACATGAAGCCAGATTGGAGAAAGTGTTGAGAAGGCTCAGTGAAGAGGGACTCAAACTTTCCCCCGAGAAGTGCCGGTTCTACCAGTCTTCTGTGAACTATCTGGGACACATAGTGTCTGAAAAGGGAGTGGCTACAGACCCTGAGAAGTTGGAGGCAGTTACTTCATGGCCAAGACCCACAACAGTCACCGAACTCAGATCTTTCCTGGGCTTCTGCTCCTACTATCGAAGGTTTGTGGATGGGTTCGCCCGTATTGCCAAACCCCTAAACGAACTACTCAAGACCGAAGGGGAGGAAGATGGCTTGGGACCCAGGAGGCCCGGTGAGTCGGTTCAAGACCAGTGGAACCCAAGGTGTGAAGAGGCTTTCAGAACCCTGAAGAGGAGTCTCACCACGGCCCCAGTCCTGGCTTATGCTGACCCCACCAGACCATATGAGCTACATGTTGATGCCAGCCATGAGGGCCTAGGTGGAGTGCTCTACCAAGAGTATGAAGATCAGCTGCGACCAGTGGCCTATGTGAGCCGGAGTCTGACCCCCTCAGAGAAGAACTACCCCACCCATAAGTTGGAGTTCTTGGCCCTCAAATGGGCAGTAGTCGACAAACTAAAAGACTACCTTTATGGGGCCGAATTTACTGTAAAAACAGATAACAACCCCTTGACCTACCTATTCACCACCGCCAAGCTGGATGCAACTGGACACAGATGGTTGGCGGCGTTATCTGGATTCAACTTTAGCCTCAAGTACAGGCCAGCGGCTGGAAATAGGGATGCAGATGCCCTGCCCCGAAGATCTCATGTCATGGCCGATGATTGGGAAGACTGAACCCAAGTGGCACCAGAAGGAGTGCGAGCCCTTTGTCAGGGGGCTGAACTCCAAGCTAGAGGAGGATCCAGAGCCGAAGAGATAGGAGTCACCACAGTGGGAGTCCCTAAACATTACTGTGGGGTAACTCAACTAGAAGAAGACTGCCTACCGAAGCTGTCCAAGAAGGAGTTAAGGTGTGACCAATTGGAAGACCCCATGGGGAAATTGGTCCTGGAAGCATTGGAAAACAAAAGTCCAGAGGGACTTCGACATCACCCTTCCAAAGAGGCTCGCCTGCTGAGGAAAGAGTTAGATAAACTACTGGTGCATCAGGGAGTGGTCTACGGAAGGGGCCCCTCTGATAGCTCAGAAGATAAGTGGCAGTTGTTTCTCCCAGAGAAGCATCGGGAGACTGTGCTAATTGCCTTACATGACCAGCATGGTCACCTGGGGGCAGAGAGAACCTTCCAACTTGTCAGAAGCCGGTTCTATTGGCCCTGTATGAGGGCCGAAGTGGAGGAATATTGCCATTCCTGTGCACGATGCATCCAGAGAAAGACTTTACCCCATCAAGCTGCCCCAATGGGCCATCTACAGAGTCAAGGCCCAATGGATCTGGTATGCATTGATTTTCTCTGCCTCGAACCCGACTTGAGTGGATTGGGAAATGTTCTGGTGATAACCGATCATTTCACCCGTTATGCCCAGGCTTTCCCAACCAAAGACCAGAAGGCTTCTACCGTGGCCAAGGTGCTCCTAGAAAAGTACTTTGTTCATTATGGATTACCACAGAGAATCCACTCAGACCAAGGAAGGGACTTTGAGAGTCGCCTGATCCGGAAGTTACTGGACTCTTTGGGAGTAGAGAAGACCAGAACTACACCATACCACCCTCAAGGAGATGCCCAGCCTGAGAGGTTTAACCGGACCCTCTTAAACATGCTTGGAACTCTAGAGACAGAGAAGAAGCAGCATTAGAGCCAACACATATCAGCTCTGGTGCATGCCTACAACTGCACCACAAGTGATGTGACGGGTTTCTCCCCCTACCGGCTCATGTTTGGGAGAGAAGCAAGATTGCCGGTGGATCTGGCCTTTGGCATTTCCCTAGACCATGCCTCTGCTACCTCCCACAAGGGATATGTGGACCGACTGAGACACAATTTGAAAGTGGCATACGAAAAAGCTCAGGCGGCCTCAGACCAGAGGGGGGCCCGAAATAAGCGGAACTTCGATCTGAAGGTTCGAGTACAACACCTGCAGCCTGGGGACCGTGTACTGTTACGCAATCTAGGGATCCCTGGAAAGCACAAGCTTGCTGATAGGTGGAGATCAGAGCCCTATGTCATCTGCAGAAAGTTACCTGGATTGCCTGTGTATAAGTTAAAGCCAGAGGGGAGAGTGGGGCCCTTGAAGACCTGGCATAGGAATCACTTACTCCCACTCACTGAAGCAGTCAGAATACCTCCAGTGAGAGACTTGCCTGAATCTGTTCCCATTCTGGGTACCCCCAGACCCAACACTCGGTCCCAGACCTCCCGAGCTAGGGATGGACAAGACCCCCAACTGGCTGAAGAAGAGAAAGGAGAACTTGAATGGCTATGGCCTTCCTCAACTCCAGGAAATTCCGCCATAGATCTTCCACTTACTGAGGATGTGGAAGATGGAACATTGAACCCAGAAGTTACAGAGTTCGTTCCATCCAGTGTTGTGCCCGAGTGCTGGGAAGATATCCCTGGCCTCTACTCAGAAGAGGAGGAGGTAGATGTTCCAGAACCAGTGATGCTGCCAGAGTGTGTTCCTGAAGAAGAGCCTGTGGCGCCAGAGCCTGAAGTCCCAAGAGAACAGAGAGCTCGCAGAGTTGTGAGGCCTCCCAAGAAGCTAACTTACCCCCGAATGGGAAAAAGCTCAGAGGACTCTGTTATAACAGCTAGGAGAAGTGCTGAACGCTCTGACCCATCCACTGTCCATTTGGTGGAGGGCAACCCCAGCTCACTCTCTGGCACAGTTAGACAGGTTGCCCTTACTGAAGCGACCTGTAGACAGGACAGCTCCCCATCCTATGATGATTGGTGGGAGGCTCCTCTGTCGATCTTATGTGAACGCATTGATTTAAAAAGGGTTTGTAGATCGAACAATGTCTTTGGGGACCAAAGATTCAAAGTGGGGGGAGTGTGTAGCGGGGGTGTTCCCCTTTAAGGAAAGAGACGTTTTTGCTAGCAGCAGTAGAGGACAGAACTACTGTTCCCAGAACCCCACTGGCTCCAAGGATGTTTTATGTTTGCCCCAGAGACTGATGGAAGGGGTGATATAAGGGGGAGGGAAGGCCTGCCTCGGTCTCTTTGGGGGGGACACGGGACGGCAGAGAGAGACATACATCTGTGCAGACCTGTGCTGTTCCAGGCCTGAAGCCTGGGGCCTTACAGCAGACCAAAGAGCCTTCCACCCCACTGCGAGCCTGGGTGGCATCAGACTTCAATCTTGCTACAGTTCGTTGGATCGGGGACCCGATCACAGGAGCCGCTGTGGACGAGGCAAGAGACAGCCAGTGGAAGTCCCGGACCGAGGACAGTGTCCGGAGTGGTGAGCGAGCGAAAGCTCATCTTATAACTGTTGCTTTATACTTTGTGCCTATTAGACTTCCGAGGCTTATTACCTCAAGTTGCAGAAGATTGTCCCCCCCCCCCCCCTTTGTGGATTACAAATACATTGTTTGATTCTTCATGTGCACCACCTCTACAGATCCTGTGCCGGTGAAGATTTTATGTTCAATCAAGGACTGAGCTCCATGATTAGGGATCAGGCCTGATCCGTTAGGTAGTTACAGTTTGGTTGTCGCACCACAGTGGTGCTTAGGTAACGGTTGCCCCACGTGGTGCTCCGTCCCCCATTGCGGATACACATACATACAGTTATATCAGTGTAATACATACTGCAGGGACCTGCTTATGTGTTGTAAACCAAATGTTTGATGCATGTTACCACTTTTAAACTACCAGAAGTAAAGGCAGTTATATCAGCTAAAAGATTGTCTGTGAATTTGAGTCACTCACACACTTAGAGCATAAGTGATTTTATGTGTAATGCTATATATTAACTGTGCCAGAGCGGGTAGAGCAGATTGCCGGGGGTTGGCGGAGCTGTACTCAGGGACCCAAACCAAACTTGCGGCCCTCTTAAGTGAGGGTATCGCTACATGTACAAAAAAACAATATTGGTTAAACCCACAAGTGCTTTTTTTTTTACCACTACTATTCCTTTATATTGGCTTTTGGAATTTACAAATCCAGCAATTTAGAAATCAGATGAAAGGTTTGGCACTGGGAAACACTTTTTGATAGAAAAAAAGTGCATTTTATATACATCTATATAGATCAGACCAAAATAAGGGACGAATGAGGAGGAATGAGGGACAGAGGGACATTGCTCCAAATCAGGGACAGTCCCTCTAAATCAAGGACAGTTGGGAGGTATGCATTTGGTTATGGTGTTGTTTTGTTGTGTTGTCAAACTATTGCATTTTGTTATAGTGTTGTTTTGTTGTGTTGTTGAGTTTTTGTTTTTTCTCTCCATTTTTTTGTGGTGTTGTTTTTTGGTATTGTTATGCTTGTTATGTTGTTGATTTGTTAAGTTGTCATAATGCTGTTTCCCTATAGTTGTGCTATTTTGTTTTTGCGGTGTTGTGTTGCCAAGTTGCTGTTGTTTTTAAATTGGCGTTTTGTTATAGTTATAGTGACTTTTTTAGGTGAGTTTATGTTCAATGTCTGCTCACCTTTTGAAAATTTAAGAGGGTTGTCGAGTTCACTGTACTAACTAAAATGAAAGGAATGTAGAGTGCAGGGTAATGTTTAACCCAGACCGCCGCAGTCCTGCTCATGAAGTTATGATATTCCCTCCAAAAACCTGATGTATCAGACACTCTGGGGAAGTTCAGGTTGTTTGAATTGTAAAACAGTGTCACAATCCTAAAGGCAGGCTCAAGCTAAGTGGTCTTGAAGGTCCCATCTCCATGGCCAGAGGGAGGACAGAGACTCCAGCCTGGCCCCCAGTTCAGTGCTCCTAGTACATAACAGATCTTGTCTGGTATTGTGTGAGCGATGATAAGGGTGCAGTCCCAGCAGGCAGACAGGAATTGTTACAGATGATAAGAATTTGGGGTGTGAGCTGCTAACAGAAAAAACAGAGCGTACTTCACAAATTGTCTGAAGCTTCCCAGAAAACAGAGAGTTGTTTCTGGAAACAGTGCCAGTTCAAAGCCACAAACGCCTGCCGCCTACTGCGCACTGCGAGAAGACGGCTGACTGATATAGTACAAGATGGATGCATGACTTTAATTTTTTTTTCCAGCAATGTTTGAATTGCGTATAGAAAGTTTTTGTAGCAACCAATAAACTGTTTGCTTGCATTTCCCAGGCCGTCACAAAAAAATGAAGGGTGGGATGTGATTGGTGGGTAATAGCAACACTGATAATCTTCTTCGTATAACCAATACATCACGCCTCAGCCATAATAAAACATAGTGAAACATTTTGCCATCTGGACTCACTCCACGCCACAAAACGTTCGCTTCTCCATATTCTAAATAGCCGTACATCTAAGCCCATAGAAATGCAGTTAGTATGTGCTGTGATTCTAGCACCGCCCCCCCCATATTGGAGCATAGGAGGGAGGTTGCACAACACAGAATCACATCATAGAAGGCTGCAGCGGTGCAGCCCCAACCACAATCAGTCTGAAAGCAAAACAACAGGTGCTAGAAATGGAGTTCCAGGGCCCAATTACATCTCTGCGGTGCGTTATATTGGTATAACACTTGACATATTGGGCTCTATTCACCGAAGCAGATCACATGCGGTATTTAGGTGTTTTCCCAAATACCGCATGCGATCCTGCAAATGTCAATTTACTATTGCCTTATGCGGTATTTACTGAATAAGGCAAAACCGCTCGGTAAATACTGCATAAAACGTTAAAGTCAAATACCAAAAGGAAATAAATGCATGTGGTAATTAAGTAACAAAAAAGAGGGTTTTCCCCAGGTTGATGGACTTTAAATTGGCACTACTGCACTTTCCCAAGGTAAAAAAAGGTTTCAAAGTATAATAGAGTAACATCATTTATTGAAAAAATATATAATATATAGAAAGTGTATATGATACAAGTAAAAAACAGCATCAATCATAGGTATATTCTAATACAAGACATCTAACCAGACGCGTTTCGGAGTAAGACAGTGTCCTCCTTCTTCAGTGGTTGTATTGTCGAATATAGGGAATAATTCTAAATATGGAAGAGATAACATACATTTATATGCATTTTCAAGTGATGATATTGCACGTATGTGGGGGAGGAAGTTGTTTGGAGGATTGGTATGGGGAGACAAATACACCGAGAAATGCTTGGTAATTAATTTGAAGATATACAGAGAAAAAGTGGTAATTAAGTAGTGGTCCAGGTATGCAATGTTTAAAGTGTTACTAAACCCAGGACCCTGCATTCACTATAAGTGGTCATCCACAGTACACAGAATATGGAAATGCAATAGTTTTAGTAAATATAAACTGCTAAATACTCTTTCTCATCAGCAGTATATAGCAGTCATGTGACTTCTATCAGTGTTCAGCCAAGCCCTGGTTAAAGCTTGTAGGAGGTGTTTTCTGACTGTCCTATCAGGATGCAGGACCCCTGACCCTCTGTCTGGACAGTGCTGATTGGCCCTGTGCTGATCACGTGCATCCTCCCAAGAAAAAAAAACTCTCTATCAATACACACTGAACTGAGCATGTGCAGCCTGACTCCATAGACTCTGTGTTATCAGGAAATTATCAGGGGACAGTGGAAGAAGGGGAAGATCAGAGAAGACAGGATCAAACTGTTTTTTTTACACAATGCAGAGGATTAACCCCTTAGGTTCCACAGTGGGTATAACAAGCATGCTTTACTGCATATACAGACTGATTTTACTGTTGTGGGTTCAGTAACACTTTAAAGCAGAGTTCCACTCAAAAGTGGAACTTCCGCTTATCCGTCTCCTCCCCATCTTCCGGTACCACATTTGGCACCTGAAGGGGGAAACAGGTACCTGTTTTTGACAGGTACCGTTCCCCACTTCAGGGAATCGTACCAAAAATGTGTCAAAAGTGTCCGATGTGTCTGCCATAATGTCGCATATAGCGCAAAAAACAAAAACCGCAGAGGTGATCAAATACCACCAAAAGATTTGTGGGGAAAAAAGGACGGCAATTCTGTTTGGGTACAGCGCCGCAAGACCGTGCAATTGTCAGTTAAAGCGACGCAGGGCCATATCGCAAAAAGTAATTGAGCAGCCAAATCTTCCGGGGCTGAAGTGGTTAAAGGGGTAGTAAACCCTTGTGTTTTTTCACCTTAATGCATAGGATTACCTGCCAGTGACCGGCCCCCCAGCCCCCCCATTTTACTTACCTGAGCACTGGAATTGGAATTTCACCCAGCGGAGACGCGTTCTTCCTCTGCCCCGGGGTTCTCGGCTCTCGATTGCATAGATTGATAGCAGCGCAGCCATTGGCTCCCGCTGCTGTCAATGAAATCCAATGACGTGGGCGCCGGGGGGGGCAGGGCCGAGTCCGGCATTAGCGTCAAGGAACGCAAGTGCTGGACTCGGGAGCGCACCTGCAAGGTAACACCCCGGGAGAACACTTCTCCTAGGGGGTTATACAGGGAGGAGCCACCGGGGGACCCCAGAAGACGAGGTTTGGGGCCACTCACTGCACAGTGGAGGTAAGTATGGCATGTTTGTTATTAAAAAAAAAAAAACGCAAACCTTTACAATCACTTTAATGTTAGGTGCAGATACACCAGCTCTACACAAGTTCGCTGTCAATGTTTCCCCTGATTGAAGTTTTCCTTTAAGCTGATTTGTGAAAACCAGAGCAAAGAAAAGTGTCTCCCTCCCCGTAGCCAATCAAATTCCTTCTGATGTGGATGACAGAATTGCAGATAAAACATGATTGGTCGCTTTGGGCATCCATACTCCTGTGTCTGCTCAGTTGTCGTACATCATTCTCCACACCCAGGGGGGGTCAGTCTGTTCTGGGTATGCTTTGTTCCTCGGTGTTCTGAGCAGACACCTGGCGGTGACGCATTCTTAGCATTCTCTGGAGTGTGGAATAATTGGCTCAGGGCTACACAATTTACTAGAATTGCAGGTTTGCTTTTGTGCAGCCAACCAAATAGGTGTCCTAGAAAATATTATTGTATAAAAACTCCACTCTTCCTCTGAAAAGTAAAGTCTTACCTGTTTGCTAGCAATGCAGCAGGCGTATGCCCAGTGCTCAGCTTAGTCCACAGTCCCAGGATCGTCCAGGTATCGGGATGATTAAAGTGATTGTAAACGATCACCTTGTAAAAACAACCCATTCAATTTAAAATAGAAATGAAAGGCAAAACATTTTTGTAAAGATGTAAAAATACATTATAAATATATTTTCCCTTTTGTATAAGTGATCATATTCCCTGTTCTCAGCTGCATAAGGCCTCTTTCACACGGACGCAGTCAGTTTAGCCACTTTAAAAACGTATCAGTTCTTATCCATTGTCTCATCCGGTTTCATCCGTCATCCGTTCCGCTAATCTCCGTTATCATCCGACTTTTGTTCCGTTAATATCCGTTTGTATCCGTAAATGTACACGTTTACATCCGTTTTTTCATCCGTTTTTGTATACGTTTTGTTCCGTTTACAGTAGTTATATCTGTGCCTTTAAGAAAATTCCTCGTGGGAGACATCTCTTGCCATGCTTGCTCATGCTTCCTCCTTCTAAGGCCCCTTTCACACGGACGGCCCGTTCAGATCCGCCTGTCAGTTTTGACGGCGGATCTGAACGGGCGCTCCATGTTACTCTATGGAGCGTCGGATGTCAGCGGAGACATGTCCGCTGACATCCGATCCGGTCCGATCCGCCAAAAGCAGACGTATGGGCCACACGTCCAGATCCGTCGCTGGCGGATCGGATCGGGTGAGATCGGGTGAAAACGGACACACTGTCCGTTTTCATCCGATCTCTCCATAGAGATCAGCGGCGCTCGCAAGCCCCTCCCCGCTCAGTGAGCGGAGAGAGGCTTGTCATCCGCCGGCTCAGCGGAGATCAACGGACAGATCTCCCGCTGAGCCGACGGACAGAGGCGGGCTCCGTGCAAGCGGAGTCCGCCTCGTCTGAAAGGGGCCTTAATGTACAGGGGATGTACTTCCTATTGTCCAACTACTGCCGGGTCATAGGTTGAGTTCACAGATAAAGACGTTTTTTTTCTTTCAAAAGGATCTTAACGTTAATATCCGTTTTGACGGATCTGGACGTAGCCTTGTAAGTTAAAAAAAAAAACGGAAGCGGAGGTTAACTGATGGTGACGGATGTTCATCCGTCTGCCCATAGGAATGCATTGTCGTCTGTCGACGGATGAAAGAAAAACTGATAATCCGTCACCTAATGCCCGTACACACGATCGGAAATTCGGCCAGCAAAAGACCGATAAGAGCTTTTAAAAATGCGACCGTGTGTATGCTCCATCGGAATTTTGCTGGCCGAATTTCCGCCAGCAAAAGATTGAGAGCAGGTTCTCAATTTTTCCGACCGAAAAAGTTTCGATCGGAAATCCCGATCGTCTGTAGCAATTCCGACGCGCATAATTCCTACGCATGCTCAGAAACAATTCAACGCACGCTCGGAAGCATTGAACTTTTATTTTCTCGGCTCGTCGTAGTGTTGTACGTCACCGCGTTCTTGACTGTCGAAAGTTCAGCGAACTTTTGTGTGACCGTGTGTATGCAAGCCAAGCTTGAGCGGAATTCCGTCGGAAAAACCACCATAGCTTTTTTCCTACGAAAATTCCGATCATGCGTACGCGGCATAAGAGCTGGAGGAGGAGAAGCAGCAGTACACTGAGCTTCCCAGTGAATGGCTGTGTAGCAGGGGCGTGTCAGGACAAGTCTGATCATTGGAGGAGAGCAAACTGAGTTCCCAACATACCTAGAGAACTGACCATGGTGTGTTCTCCTGCTTAGTGTGGTCAGTTTTTAGTAGGAAAGCGGAGGGACTGGCAGGAGCACCAGGGATTTCACATGAAGGAAGCAATAAAAAAAGAACAGGATACTTTCTCCTACAAGTATATGGTACAGCAGTCACATATCAGGAATATGAAGTGTTGGGTTAACAAACACTTTAACTCCTGAGTTACTCCACCCCGGGCTGGCCAATCAAGATGACCAAAGACGCTAAACCTGGAAGAAGATGTCAGCATAGCTCCCAACTGTCCCTGATTTGGAGCAATGTCCCTCTGTCCCTCATTCCTCCTCATTTGTCCCTCATTTTGGTCTGATCTATATAGATGGATATAAAATGTACTCTTTAGCTTTCAAAAAGTGTTTCCCAGTGCTAAACCTTTTATCCAAATTCTAAATTGCTGCATTTGTAAACTTCAAATGCCAATATAAAGGAATAATAGTGGTTAGATTGTAAGCTCTAGCGAGCAGGGCCCTCTGATTCCTCTTGTACCAAATTGTTATGTAATTGTAATGTCTGCCTTTATTTTGTTAAGCGCTGCGCAAACTGTTGGCGCTATATAAATCCTGTATAATAATAATAACTTGTGGGTTTAACTAATCTTTTTTTTTTTGTATAATTCTCCTTTAAGGGGGCGTGTCCTATGTCTACATACTTCTGTTAATTGGTGTCTCTTATTTCCATCTCAAAAGGTTGGGAGGTATGGGTGAGCAATGTATCGGAAAAAAAAACATTGTAGCCAAGGCATGATAAAGTGGGGTGCTTTGGCAAGTAAGTCTGCCATGATGTGCAAATAGTACTTGCAAACTCCAGGCAACAGAGTTTATCGTGATCATAAACGATCACCTTGTAAAACAACCCATTCAGTTTAAAATAGAAATTAAAGGAAAAATATTTGTGAATAGATTTAAAAAACATTATAAAAACATTTTTTTCCTTTTTTATAAGTGATCTAGTTCCCTCTGTTCTCAGCTGCATAGGAGCTGGGGGAGGAGCAACAGCAGCACACTGATCTTCCCAGTGAATGGAAATGGGGGGGGGGGGTGCATGGCAGGACAAGTATGGTCATTGTAGGAGAGTAAGCTGAGTTCCCAGCACTCTCCCAGTGTGGTCAGTTTTTAATAGGAAAGCAGAGGGACTGTCAGGAACATCAGGGGTTTCACACAAAGGGAGCAATACAAAGAGAACAGGAGACTTTCTCATATAAGTACATGGTGCAGCAGTCACATATCAAGAATATGACATTTTGGGTTTACATATTCTTTAATTCCACTTTAATAGCTGTTGTGTATTTCAGCTGTACTCTGTTTACACCACCTCTTTTAGAGGTAAACTATTGGGTTTGGGTGTATTTTACTTTTTTTTACTATATGCCTATAACCTTTGTTTCACAAACAAACATTTATTACAGAATAAAGAATTCCGGGAGCACTATGGGTCAGCTAAGGAGCGAGCGTGGCAGTAGGTGTCTGCTTTCAGGCAGCATTTGTCTAAGTGAAATTGTGCATGGGGCCCACTGATAAAGCATATCTAAACCCAATAACATAATTGTAATACATTGTATCTTACCAGCCTTTAAATGTTTCTTTTTTTTTAGGATAGTTTCTCTTAATGTTCACCTGGTGATCCTGTCAGTAACACAATTCCTTTTCTAGGGTTTAGGTTGATTTGGACTACAGACCACCCCCCCCTCTCCTCATCTCCTCTCCATTACATAGGGGTACATGCTGTGTGGACCACAGACTACAGATGGAAAGGCTGAAAGTGATCGCAAACTTATTTTTTTTTAAATAAGGCCCCTTTCACACTGGGGCGCTTTGCAGGCCCTACAGTGCTAAAAATAGCGCCTGCACAGTACCCTGAAACAGCCGCTGCTCTCAGGGCTTTCACACTGGAGCGGTGCGCTTGCGGGATGGTCAAAAAAGTCCTGCAAGCCGAATCTTTGGAGCGCTGGAGGAGCGGTGTATTCACCGCTCCTAAAGCGCCCCTTCCCATTGAAAACAGTGCGGCAGCACTGCAAACTCGCCTGCAAAGCGCCGCTCTTCGGACGCTAGTGGGGGTTAAATCCGCCCCACTATCGGCTAGAATAGCGCAGCTAAAAAGACGGTAAAGCGCCGCTAAATATATCGCCACTTTACCGCCAGCGCCCACAACACTCCAGTGTGAAAGTAGCCTAACAAACGTCCTACTTATCTACCTGCTCTGTGCAATGGTTTTCCACAGAGCAGCCCTAATCCTCCTCTTCTGGGGTCACCTGGCACTTCTAATCCCCAATGCTGAGTGCCCCCAAAGGCAAGAGGGCATCCCGAGCCATGCACTCATTGTCCATTGACACACACAGCGTGGATTGGCCCTGTCTCCCTCTCTCTCCTCACTGACTGTGATTGACAGCAGCAGGAGCCAATGGCTCCCAAGGCTGCCTCCATGTCCAGTGAGGAGGGAGAGAGCCGCTGCCCTTGGGCACAGTGCTTGATCAAGATTGGGCTCAGGTAAGGATTTAGGGGGGCTGGGGGGATCCTGTGCACAGAAGGTTTTTTTAGTGTTACTAAACCCACAACAGTAAAATCAGTCTGTATATGCAGAAAATCATGCTTGTTATACTCACTGTTGTACCTAAGGGGTTAATTCTCTGCGTTGTGTAAAAATGCTGTTTGATCCTGTCTTCTCTAAACCTCCCCTCTTTCCACAGTCCCCAATCCATCTCCTGATAGAACAGAGCCTTGGGGGCACTCTGCACATTCTCAGTTTGGTGTGTATTGCTAGAGAGTTTTTTTTTTTTTTTTCTTGGGAGATTGCATGTGATCAGCACAGGGCCAATCAGAACTGTCCAGACAGAGGGTCAGGAGTCCTGCAACCTCATAGGACAATCAGGGGAGAATGAAGACCCTTCCTACAAGCTTTAACCAGACACTGATAGAGGTCACAGCTGGTAAAATAAGTATTGAACACGTAACCATTTTTTTAGGTAAATTTATTTCTAAAGGTGCCATTTATATGACATTATCACCACATGTTGGTAACAACCCATGCAATTTATACATACAGAGAAACCAAAACAAATACGTTCAGAAATGAAGTTATGTGTAAAAATTTGAATGATACAGGGAAAATGTATTGATCACGGTAACTGAAATGTATTTAATACTTAGTACAAAATCCTTTGTTGGTAATGACAGCTTCAAGACAACTCCTGTATGGAGAAACTAGTGGCATGCATTGCTTTAAATCTTGAAGGTTCTGTGGGTCTCTTCTATGAACTCTGATCTTTAGTTCTTTACATAGATTTTCTATTGGATCCAAGTCAGGTGATTGGCTGGGCCATTCTAGCAGCTTTATTTTCTTTCTTTAAAATCAATTGAGAATTTCCTTAGCTTTGTGTTTGGGGTCATTGTGTTTCTGAAATGTCCACCATCTTTTATCTTCATCAACCTGGTAGATGGCAGCAGATTTTTATCAAGAATGTCTTGGTACAGTTTTCCATTCATCCTTCCTTCAATCATATGAAGTTTGCCCGTACCGTATGCTGAAAAACAGACCCACGCCATGATGTTCCCACCTCCAAACGTCACTGTTGGTATGGGGGGATTTTGGGGTGATGTGCCATTTGACCTCCAAACATGGTGTGTATTATGGCTTCCAAAGAGTTCAGTTTTGGTCTCATCTGACCGGACTATTTTCTCTCAGTATTTCACAGGCTTGTCTAAATGTTGTCCAGAAAACTTTAAATGAGCTTCAACGTGCGTTTTCTTTAGCAATGGAGTCTTGCGTAGTGAGTGTGCATACAAGCCATGGCAGTTGAGTACATTACTTATTGTTTTTCTGAAGCTCTCAACAAGTGGTTCTTGGCTCTTGGATAACTCTGATATTTATTTTCTCTCCTCTGTCAGAAATCTTGCAAGGAGCACCTAGTCATGGCCGGTTTATGGTGAAATTATGTTCTTTCGAATTCCGGATTATGGCCCCAACAGTGCTCACTGGAACATTTAGAAGTTTAGAAATCCTTCTACAACCAATGCCAGCCATCAGTATGTTTTGTAACAATAAGGTTGTGAAGGTCTTGAGAGAGCTCTTTGCTTTTACCCATCATGAGATGTTTCTTGTGTGACATCTTGGTAATGTGACACCTTTTAAAAGGCCATCAGATGAGGCTGAACCGGTTGATAATAATTTGCACTGACAAGGGGCAGGATTACTTTTTAGATGCTGATGTCAGAAACAGAAACCATGAAATCAGGCAGAGACAGAAGTACAGTTAAATCACACTTGTTTAATAATAAAAGTAAGAAGAACAAACGTAGTCAAAACATAGCCAAAGTTCAATAACTGGAACAGATAGTCGGTCAAGCCAGAAGTCAGGGATCAATGTAGTGGAACAGCAAGCAGGATCTGGAGCCAGAAGGGATGTCAGCAAAGAAAGTCTTGAACAGGATCACAGGAGTTTCTGTGATGTTGAAGGTGAAGGCAGAGCTCCTCTGGACTGGACGGCTTAAGTAGGCAGGACTGACAAGCATGATATCATCAACAGCTGAGTAACTGTGGAGAGATAGGAGCTGGCAATTAGCCAACAGCTGAGCGGCCAGCTAAGAGAAGGAAGGGCTGAGCCCAGCCCTGACAGCTGATAGGTTTCAGCTGTTGTCTTGGCTTTCCATGCCTTTTTGCACCTCCCTTTCTTCATGTGTTCAATACTTTTTCCCTGTGTCATTCCATTTTATTACACAACTTAATTTCTGAATTTATTTGTTTTGGTTTCTTTGTATGTATGGATTGCATGGGTTGTTACCGACATGTGGTAAAATCATGTCAATAGGCACCTTTAGAAATATTTGTACCTAGAAAAATGGTGACGTGTTCAATACTTATTTTACCCGCTGTATATACTACTGATGAGAAAAGGTATTTAGCAGTTTATATTTACCAAAATGATTGCATTTCCATGTTCTGTGTACTGTGGGAGACCGGATATATATTGAAAGCAGGGTCCTGGGTGGGTTTAATAACACTTTAAAGCGGAGTTCCACCCATAATTGAACTTCCGCTTTAAGAGAAGGTAACCCCTCTGACTTGCCACATTTGGCATGTCATTTTTTTTTGGGGGGGGGGGTCCAGCTCCCACTTCCTTCTGGCGCACCCTCGGCGCCGGAAGAAAGATCACCTCTCCCCCCTCCCTCTAGGCAATCATCTGGGACATGTCACAGGTCCCGATTGCGCAGCCAGTCACGGCGCGAGGCTCCCGCATGCACAGTGGTTGCCCACAGTTACAATGCCGGAGCTGCAGAGTGGAGGGGAAGACGAGCGGGGCTTCGATCCCCCGCATCGCTGGACCCTGGGACAGGTAAGTGTCCGATTATTAAAAGTCAGCAGCTGCAGTATAGCTGCTGACTTTTAATATTTTTTTTTTTTTTAGCGGAACTCTGCCGAGAATGCATTAAAGTGGTGTATCCACAAAAAAAAAAAAATAGCTAAAAAATCATAAAAAAATGAAAAAATAAATAAAAAATTTACTCACCTCTAAATGCCTGTTGCTAGGGGGTCCTTCATAGTCTGCCTTCTTCAGTGCCCGGGCACTGAAATCACTTCCCCTCGGCACCGCACAGTCATCTGGGACCTGTCACGTGTCCCAGATGACTGCGCGGCGTTTCACAGTGCGCAGCGGCGCTCGCGCATGCACAGTGGGTGCCCGTCTGTGAAGCCACAGCCGGGTGCCCACAGTAAGAATGCCAGCGCTGCCAGCGGAGCGGGGAACAAGAGAGGGGCTTCGTTCACCCTGCATCGCTGGACCCCGGGACAGGTAAGTGTCCGATTATTAAAAGTCAGCAGCTGCGGTATTTGTAGCTGCTGACTTTTAATTTTTTTTTTTTTTAGGGGGCACCCCACTTTAAGGTAAATAAAAACCATCACAACCACTTTAGGGAATTTCCTGATATTGACAACATCTGTGACCTGTGTGATGTGTGTTGAAACGGCCACTTCTTGTCTCCATTGGAAGACCACGTGACAGGGTGACAACATAGGAGCACAACTGGGGGACAGGGACAGAGTGTTGTCACCCTATAACAGGAAGTGCCTGAAAAAGGAATTTCCTAGCAGGATCACCGGGGATTTATTTAATGATTTTAGTGAAAGATGCAGTATTAAAATATAAGATTAAAAATGACTTTTCGAAATAACAGAGACATGAAAAAAGATGAGATTTTAGTGGTTGGGTTTCCATCTACTTTAATGTAATGCTGTCAATTGGAGGAGTTGTAGCAGGGTGCTCTGTGGATGCGGTATTTGGTAATCAGTTTGTTTGTCTGCAGTGCCGCCAGCGAGATCTCTCTTCGTGTCGTGTTCACTGCTGCAGAAAATAGGAAATCATTGTGCTACATTACACAGGCTGGAGATGGCTGGATGGAGCGGGGAGCCGCCATATGCAGCTACAGGTAATAACAAGCAGCAGAATATCAGGCAGGTCCAATCCAGGGGAGGGAAGTAATGAGCTGTTCCAGGACCGCAGACAATGGCGCTGAGAATCCTGGGAGATGGACAAATTCACCAAACAGTCTTCAGTGCCTCAAGCACTTTTCTCTTGTCTTCATTTATGTAACACCAACAAATTCCACAACAACTTCCAAAGTGCGTAGACCATCCACATCAGAAAACACTGAGTCAGTCAGAGCAATCTCTTCACCAGAGGAGCTTACACTTTAAAGTTCCCAATACAGCCATAAACAAATTAACTACCTATTCATATAGCGCTGATATATTCCATAGAGCTGTACAGAAAACACTAATCCAGTCACATCGGTCTCTGCACCAGAGGAGCTCACACTCTAATGTCCCCACCACAGTCACACACTATTATTATTCAATCAAATAGCTCTGACATATTCCCAGGGCCGTTTTTAAGGCAGGGCAAACGGGGCAGCTGCCCTGGGCTCTGTCATTGTTGTGGGGCCCAAAGCAGCTGCCTCATACTTGCCAACTATCCTGGTTTAAATTCCCTTGCCCCCCATGAGGTTTTAGTCTTGGGCTGTGTCCCAATATCTCAGTGTGAAGTGCTGCTACTAATGCTGCCCATCTCTGCCCTATTGTTGTGTACAGATGACTCACCTGCAGACCCTGTGTTTACATGTAAATTACCGGCATTCATATGTAAATAGTGGTGGCATTCATATGTAAATAGCGGCGGCCAGCGGCATTCATATGTATATCATGCCACCAAGGTCATATCCACAGTAATCTCTAGCAACCAATCAACAAGCAGAAATCATGTGCTGTAACCTCTAGCAACTAACCAGTGAGCTGTAATGTGTTCTGTAACCTCTAGCAACCAGTCAGTGAGCGGTAATAATACCTCTGGCAACCAATCGCAATAGCTGCCTGATCTGATTCAGTAAACTGATTTTGAGTCTAGCTGCTAATTATTGTATGTCTGTAGGTGGAGAGCAAAACTGCATGGGGGGGGCCAAGAAAAGTTTTGCCCAGGGTCCAATCAATATTAATGACGGCCCTGCATATTCCATAGTGCTGTACGGAAAACACTAAGGCAGTCACAGCAGTCTTCATAACAGAGGAGCTTACACTCTAATGTCCTACCACAGTCACAGACTATTATTATTACACATTTATATAGCTCTGACCATGGGCGTCCGCAGGTAGGGGCAAGGGGGGTCAAGTGCCCCCCCCCCCTGGAATCAGGGATCGGATCTTAAATTCAGCACAGTTGCGTCGCTATGGGGGTGCGGGCAGCCCACACCCGGGTGCCACCCGCCAGTACGGTGACACCATCAAGGAGCTGTCAAGCCCCCCCATCAGTGTAGCGTAGCTCTTTTCCCTGCTCAGTCCAGCAGAGAACTCAGAGGCGCTGTGACAGGAGAAAGGCGAGCTGCGGGCTGTCAGAGGTTTCCCCCGCTCACCCCCCCTTTCTCCTGTCAGGGAGAAGAGACGTCGGCTCTCACCAGGTTCCCCGCCCAGCTTCCTGCCTGCTCCGTTCCTTCCCTATTGGCCATAATTGAGGGCCAATCAAAGGAGACTAGGAGAGCATCATGGGACATGTAGTCCCATAGATTGGCTGCCCCATTTTCCACAGGGAGGAGGCTACAGCTCGATCAGTGTGCTGGGCGGAAGCCAGAGAGAGAGCCACGCTGCCCAGCACCACCAGAGAGTGAAAGACTGAGCCACTACCAGGGTACAGACATGCTACACTACTGACCATAATCGCCCCCGGGAACCCAGAGTGAGAGATCGTCCAGCCGGAGGGATCACTGCTGTAGTTTTGCTGGGTCTGGTAAGAGGGCCTTTTGGCCATTATCCATTACTTATCCTAGGGACTGTACTACGCAGTGATGTAAGTAACTCAGTTAAAATAAACGAAGTTACTTAACGCAGTTACTTTAGAGGGTAACGAGTAATCTAACTGATTTCTCTTCCCCTCATGGTAATGCCGTTCCCATTCCTTGGGCGGCGTTACCGCAATTACATCTACCGCCCGTTACCAGGTAGACGGGACTAGCGAAGGAAGTGAATGTCGCTGCCTCCATCGGCGAGATTCACACCTCGCGAGCCCTGTCGCCTGGTATGTATTTAAAGGGGAACAACTACACCGAAACGGCGTGGGAGTCCCCACAAAGTCCATAGCAGACCCTTATCCGAGCACGCAGCCCGGCCGGTCAGGAAAGGAGGTGGGGACGAGCCAGCCCCCCTTCTGAACCGTACAAGGCTGCGTGCCCTCAACATGGGGGGTGCTTTGGGGCCTGCGCCCCCCCCACCCCACAGCACCTTGTCCCCATGTTGATGAGGAAACGTTAATGTTAAAAAGAGTTAATAAAAAAAACACAACACAGGTTTTTAAAGTACTTTATTAGACAGCTCTGGGGGTCTTCTTCCGACTTCGGGGGTCTTCTCGCCAGGCTCCTCCGCTATCTTCTGCTCTTTTACCGCTAGCTGCCCCCCTTCCCCAAAGCACCCCCCATGTTGAGGGCACGCGGCCTGGTACGGTTCAGGAGGGGGGGGGGCGCTCGCTCGTCCCCACCCCCTTTCCTGACCGGCCGGGCTGCGTGCTCGGATAAGGGTCTGCTATGGACTTTGGGGGGACCCCCACGCAGTTTTTTCGACGTACGGGTTCCCCTTTGAATCCATACCAGGCGACGGGGCTAGCGAGGTGTCAATCTCGCCGATGGAGGCGGCGACATTCACTTCCTTTACTAGTCCCGTCTATAGAATATTAAAAAAAAAGTCACAGTTACTTCGCTGAGTAACTAATTACTTTTCCAATGTAGTAACTGAGTTACTAACGCAATTACTTTTTGGGAGAAGTAACTTGTAACTTAACTAATTACTTTTTTAAAGTAAGATGACCAACACAGGTACTACGTCTGCAGTCTCTAACCATAATAATGTGATAATGACATTGTTGAAAAGGGGCGGTGCATGCTTGACCCTTAAATGATGCCCCCCCCGAAAAAAGTTCTGCGTACGCCCCTGGCTCTGACATATTCTACAGTGCTGTACAGAGAACACTTAGCCAGTATTAACATCAATCTCTGCACCAGAGGAGCTTACTCACTACTGTCCCCACTACAGTCACACACTATTATAATAATATACAGTACATATATAGCTCTGACACATGCTGCAGTGCTGTACAAGAAACACTGGGGTTGATTTACTAAGGGCAAATAGACTAGGCACTTTTACAAGTGCAGTTGCTGCAGAGCTTAGTAAATGTGGGAGAACTTTCACCATCCACTCATGTGGAAGCAAAAATGCATTTTTTTTTTTTATTTGCCTTGCACGTAATTAGGTCTTCTTTGCAAAGTGAAGATTTACCTAATTTACTGAGCTCTGGAGCAACTGCAACTTTGCAAAGTGCACAGTCTATTTGCCATTAGTAAATCAATCCCATTGAGCCAGTCCCATCAGTCCCTGAACCAGAGAAGCTTACACTCTACTGGTCCATCACAATCACACACTACTAATATTACACACTTGTATACTGTAGCTCTGACATATTCTGCAGCATTGTACAGAGAACACTGAGCCAGTTGCATGAGTTTCTGTACAAAAGGAGCTTACTTTCTAAAGTAGGGTGACCAGACATCCCCGGTTTCCGGGGACAGTCCCCGGATTGAGGACACTGTCCCCGGACCAAGTCTGTCCCCGGTTTTGTCCCCAGATTGGAATTTGAACAGGGTCTGGGGCAATTTCAAAGACAGCCTGTGCAGAATATAAAAAAAAAAATCTGAATTGCACCCTCCCTCCTCTGCCGCTCCTACTAGCTCATTCTGGTCGTAGCGGAGGGACTATTTCTTCAGTTTCGGGCACATGCTCATTCAGCTCCGCTCGCATGTTCTTCTGCCTTGGCTCAAGTCCCGGCCAGCCGCCTGCCTGTTTACCTCCTAGCCTTCCCTGGTGGAGTGATCTTCCTCTGCTTCCCACCCAGTAGTACCTGGGGCCCGGAGAGTTATGGCCCGTACACACGATCCGAATATCGTACGAAAACGATCGTCTGAGAAAGGATCGTACGATTTTTGGATCGTGTGTCCACTACTTTCGACAGCCGATCACGACCGTTCATCCGATCTTATTCGATCGGACATGCACGATAATTTTCCTCGTACGATTCCCGATCGTACGATTTTCGGTTAGTCAGTATAGTTGTCGTCCGAAAATTCAATACAAATACATTACAACACATGACATCACTTCCGATTTTTTTTTCTGTCGTACGAGAATTTTCGTGACTTTATTTAGCTTTTCGATCTCTACTTGCGACTATTAAGGGAAATCGGCCATACGATCGGTCGTACAATATTCGGATCGTATGTATGGGGCATACAACTTGACAGGCTGTGAGGCGGGTGGCGGCGGTGGAGATGGGCAAAGAGTCGCCGATTGCTGCCATTACTAGTAAAAAAAAATATGTCCCCCGGATTTCATTTTAAAAATCTGGTCACCTTATTCAAAAGTTCCCACTACAGTCACACACTAATATTATTATACATGTACCGTATGTAGCTCTGACATATTCCATAGTGTTGTATGGGGAGCACTGGGCCATTCACATCAGTCTCTGTGCCAGAGAAGCTTGCACTCTAATTTTGCTGCCATAGTATTATTATAATACATTTATATAGCTCTGACAAATTCAGCAGTGCTGTACAGAGAACACTGAGCCAGTCACATCAGCATAGCTCCCAACTGTCCCTGATTTTGAGGGACTGTCCCTGATTCGGAGCAATGTCCCTCTGTCTCTCTTTCCTCCTCATTTGTCCCTCATTTTGGTCTGATCTATATAGATGTATATAAAATGCACTTTTTATCTATCAAAAAGTGTTTTCCAGCGCTAAACCTTTTTTATGTGATTTCTAAATCAATCCAATATCAAAAGCCAATATAAAGGAATAGTAGTGGTAAAAAAAGCACTTGTGGGTTTAAGCAATCTTGTTTTTTTTGTTCAATTCTCCTTTAAGGCGGGCGTGACAAGGGGTGTGTCCTCTGCCTGCATACTTTTGCTGATAGGTGTCCCTCATTCCCATCTCAAAAAGTTGGGAGGTATGCATCAGTCTCTGCATCATAGGAGCTTACACTCTAATGTCTCATCACAGTCACTCCTATACACCATAATGCTAACCATCCAGAATGTGACATATGGAGGAATGACACACAGACTTGGGAAGAACATAGAGATCCTATGCAGCTAGTGATGGAAATGTACCCAGGACTCCAGTCATGCAGGGCTCCTTCCTGTATTGCTGTCTGATTCTGAATATCAGTATAAAAAAATTAGAATTTCTTAAACGTAAAAAGAAAAATAAGCCTAGAATGCATTATAATGATTCAATTTAATGCTGCAGATGTTTTCATGGCGTCACTGCAATCCAGTAAATAACGGTTACTTGTGCTTTATATAGACAATAGGCTGTAAATATGGTCGTTCTACCCTATCAAGTCTTCATCTTGCTGGAACACTCTGTGAAAAGAATAAAGTGCCGGATATGAAATACTATATACCAAAGTGATGAAGGTGGAAATGGATTTATTACCAGTGGAATTGTTCTTGATGGATAGATAGCAGACTTGGGGGGAGATTTACTAAAACTGGAGCACTTAGAATCTGGTGTAGCTGTGCATGGTTCCAATCAGCTTCTAAATTCAGCTTGTTAAAGTGGATGTAAACCCAATGTCATCCTTTCTAAACTACTGCCATAGGGGTTATCTAGAAGGATATACACGCCTCCTGCATGTATCTTTACCTGTCAAATGTCTCCCCCTCTGTCTGTTATGAAACCCCGAAAAACTGCAGATTCTGTGGGTGGGTCTGTTGTCTGGAGTTCGGTGGGTGGAGTCGTGATGTCAGTAGACTCCCCGCCCACCTCTACACTTCCCTTGTCAATATGCATTTTCTCCTGTGTATTTCTTACACTGAACTTCTGCTATGATCTCTAACATCCAGTGAAAAGACAGGAAAGTAGCCACATGACTTCAGCATGCCCAATTATGCTGAGGTGTGGAACATCCAATCCTGGCAGAGCAGCAGAAGAAATGAGTAGGAGGGAATTAAAAAATAATGCATATCTCTTAGGCCCCTTTCACACTTGTGCGACTTCAAAGTCGCGCGATTTTGCCACGATTTGCGGACGCGTTTTTTGCCGCGATTTCGCAGGGATTTCAAGGAATGCCTGTGTAAGGCCAGTTTCACACTGGGGCGGTGGGGGGCGGCAGCGGTAAAGCAGCACTATATTTAGCGCTGCTTTACCGTCATTTAGCGGCGCTTTGCCGGCGGTATTACCATGGTGTCCCATTGATTTCAATGGGTAGGAGCGGTATAGGAGCGGTGAATACACCGCTCCTTCACCGCTCCAAAGATGCTGCTAGCAGGACTTTTTTTACCGTCCTGCTAGCGCACCGCTCCAGTGGGAAAGCCCTCCGGCTTTCACACTGGAGTTAAAGGACCCGCTTTTTTCAGGCGCATTACAGGCGCTATTCTGTAGAAAAGCGCTTAGGTGTGAAAGGGGCCTAAGTGGCATCAAAATCGGACCAAAGTAGTGCAGGGACTGCTTTGAAGTCGGAACAACTTGAAGTCGTACTAATATGAATAACTGTCATTGGAAATCATGGGGAACGACTTGTCATGCTACTTTGCAGTCCCAAATCGTGGGACAAGTCGTATAAGTGTGAAAGGGGCCTTAGGCTAGTGCACGAGATATGTAAATCACCCGTCACTCACAGCAAAGGGGAGGATTTGTTTGTCAAGATTTATCTCACTGAACAATAAAAGAGGATTGCTCAGAGCTGAATTAACTCTATGTGGCAAGACTGGGCTCAAATGATAGTAAATCTTATTCTCTACATTATGACAAAAAATTGCGTTTACATCCACTTTAATTTAAGCTTTGGCAATAAAATCTGGAAGCTGATTGGTTTCTATGCAGAGCTGCACCAGATGTTGCGCTCTCCAGTTTTGGTAAATCAACCCCCCTGTCTCATAATTCAGTATTCAGTATCCAGATACATTGAATGCGGATTTTCTCCAGTTTGGTGGAAGAATAACAAAGATGTATTTTTAGCAGAATTGCTTCGAAAGAAGGAAAGGAAATAACAAAAGTGAACAGTAATGAATCTGGATTCTCCTCTCACACCTCTGCATTTCCATCAGTGACCATCTGACATCACAAGTCACTTTGATCAATTATTAAAGGCAATCTATAGTCTTTTCAGAGGTGTCTAGATTAACTAGTGTGAGCATTCTAATGTTATCTGATCAATGTCCTCCTAACATCACAGATATCTTTTCATGTTAAGTGCATCCATGATAAGTAAGGTGTCGATGTATGGATCACATCACTCCTCCTTGTATTTCTTTCATCTTCCTTTCTCTCTAGAAATACAGAGCCATCTTTGTTTAGGCATCATCCAGGAGTACCATGTACTATTAGGGCTGAGATCCCAGCTCAGAGTAGACAGACAGTCATGTATCTCTGATGTTTATGCATAGGTTTTAAATCTTAACTATATGTATGTACACATCTATATACATATAAAATAACCAGAAACTTTCTACACTACTGTAGCGCTGGCACTTTTTCAAAGTGCGCGCTATGCATGTAAATTTAGTTTTTGCCCAGAACTGTAGTTGAGTTTTGGGTTAATTATTCTAGGTTAAACTTTGGCATCAGTTTGGCTGGGCTGTATTAAGGTTCTGCCTGGTCATAGGTGAGGTGAGCACCTGTGACAGGCTGAGAACGCAGTCTGGTTGGATGCATTGAGTACCAATCTTCCCTCGGAGCCAATCAGTGGGCGCGTCTTGCCTCGCTGTGGGGGGTACTTAAGTTGCTGAAGTCACGTGTTCAGGGTTCCCGTTCTGGTTACGGTCCTGACCAGCCCCGTGACCCCATGGTTCTGGTTCTCCTGACCAGCCCCAGAAGCCATTAAGGACTGGGGTAGGGATCCATCTGTTTCCAAGCCTCGAACTGGCTAGTTCGAGGTGCAGTAACTGAAGGAGGATTCTAAAGTGTTCCGGTGCCGTCTCAGGATTGGAGAGGCCAAGCAACTCTACATGCGACCAGGGGAGGACTTTTCGGAGGAGGGCCACGCACGAGGCTGGCTGCTCGGTAAGAGCCTGGAAGCTGAGATGTATGGACACTAGTTGAATCCGCATTTCCTACGGTATCGCCGGATCGGCTGAGAGATACTGGTACCATAGGTTAAATTCCTAATCCTAACCTATCCTTCAGTTCCAACTAAGTTCCTGTGAGAGACTTTTGTGTGTTAACCTGAAGTTTCCTAACCAAGTCTGTGGCAGAGACTTTGCTAAGCTGAAATCACTTGTTGGCTGATAGATCTACAAACAAGGGTTTATCCAACAGTGAGTTATCCAGTTGCGAGTGGCTACTCCCTGGATCATTTTGAGAGACACATTTATTTGAGTGTCAGCAAGTTCCAAGTGCCTGTGCTTCTGTACCCTTGCCCTCTATTCCCTCCTTAGAGACTGTGTTCTGTTCAACGTTTCATGCAAATAAAAATCCTGAAAAGGAGTGCAAGTGTCAGTCTCCACAGTTACTGGGTACTAACCCTGGGAACCCCTAGACAAGAACGACGAGCTGCAAGGCGGAGGAGGTAATCGGTAAGCCCAGAAAATCTTAGCCGCCCCCAGGGGTTATGGCATGCTACACTACATAAATGTATGTCCATGTATGTGTCACACAGCTCAGCCCTCCAGCTGTCATCCCTCACTCTGTGACCAGCCAGCATACAAATCCATCACACTAAAGCCCCATACACACGGTCGGATTTTTGCATGGATTCTGTCCGATCGGACAATGTTGTTGAAAAATCAGACCGTGTGTATGCACCATCGGACAGTGTACGTCGGATTGTCCGACGGACAAAGTCCTATCTCCTGCTGGATAGATTTTCCGACAACACGGTCCGATCACACCAAATCCGATCGTGTGTACGGTTGTCCGACCGGACAAAGTGCTACGCATGCTCAGATCACATTACAAGACCAAAGCTATTGGCTACTAGCCTCTAGGTAGTCCCATCGTAGGCAACAAACGTCACCACGTTCAGAATGATCGGATTTTCCGACAACTTTGTCCGACCGTGTGTACGCAAAACCAACATCAGACAAAGTATGACGGACATGGTCCAACGGACCTGGTCCTCGGATAATCCGCGCGTGTGTATGGGGCTTTAGTGTGCTGGATCACACTGGTGTGATATCTGATGCAACTTGAGTCGTACAGAATCGTATGACAAGGTAAATCACATTATTTTCAGTGCTGCCCCTTCACATGAATTCAATTTGCCCCCTATGAAAACCACATTGAGAGTCGTATCAAAGTTGCACTAATTGCACTAAAAATCCCATCGCAGTAGTGCGAACCTAGCCTAACTCTGTCCAGTCCCTCTGTCATTTTTTCACTCTGTGACCTGCCAGCATTCAAATGTAATAGACTTACACAGCCTAGCCCTTCTGCTGTCTTTTAGTCCTTGATCTGCCATTATACAAATTCATCACATTACCTAGTCCATTCCCTCTGCTAACTCTCACTCTTTGACCAGTGAGCACAAAAACCCACCGTACTAGCCCAGTCCAGTCCCTCTGCTATTTATCAGTCTCTGACCAGCCAGTGTAAAAATCCATCACATCTACACAAATTAGTCCTTCCTCTTCCACTAACCCTACCCTGAACAGAATGATAACTCCATAACTTGCAATAAAATATTTATACTATTTAGCCCGGACCACTGCACGCTTGGCATCCTGCTAGTCACTAGCCTGGCCACTCCTGCGTTTGGTAGATGCCTTAAAACTTTTGCGCATTTTGTAGCCATCTGACACGGTACATAAACTCTCTCTCTGAGGGTTGCTGGGGAGCATCCCGGTCCTGTGAATATAGCACTTATAGCACACCTTAAGGCTGGGTTCACACCGGTACGATATGACAGTGGTACCAGTTTGGATCTGACTTTGCCCTGTGACTTTAAGTCCGACATGCGTCAGACTTCAATGAACAGGGATCTGACTTTGATCCCCGACAATACCAGGCACTGTGTCTGGTAAGGATTTTCAGGGGAACCCCCACGCTGAAAAAACGGTGTTGGGGTCCCCCCAAAATCCATACCAAACCCTTATCCAAGCACGCAGCCCGGCAGGTCAGGAAAGGGGTGGGGACAAACGAGCGCACCCCCCCTCCTGAACTGTACCAGGCAGCATGCCCTCAACATGGGGCGGTGGTGCTTTGGGGCAGGAGGGGCCCAAAAGCACCTTGTCCCCATGTTGACCCTTACCTATTCACCTAAAAAAAGTTTCAAAAATAAAACACATTACACAGGCTTTTTAAAGTAATTTGTTAGGCAGCTCCGGCCTCTCTTACGATCTCTCCTCCCCTCTCTGGTTTTTCTGTGTCCTCCGCTGACGTCTTCTGCCTCTGTTGGTTCTTCTCTCCTCTCCGGTTCTTCTCTGCTCCCTCTCCGGTTCTTCTCCGCTCTCTCTCCGGTTCTTCTCCCTCTGTCCGCTGTCTTCTGCCAGGTCACCTCCGATATCTTCTCGCTCTTTTGCTCGCTCTTTTGCTGGGTCTTTTCCCTCTGTTCTTCTTCCTATGTTGACTCAACGCTCTCTGCCGCTCTAATGCTGGGTGCGCCGCTACTTATATTGGCACAGGGCGGGGTCACATGTGACGTCATTCGGACGCCCCTTCTGGCGTCACCGCCAGGTGCATGATGGTTGGTGATGTCATAAGAGGCGTGCCTCTGTTAACCCCACCCATGCCAATATAAGTAGTGGCACACCGCGCACCCGGCATTAGAACGGGAAGGATCGTTGAGTCAACATCGGAAGAAGAACAGAGGGAGAAGACCCAGCAAAAGAGCGAACAAAAGAGTGGAGAAGACCCAGCAGAGGCAGAAGACAGCAGACAGAGGAAGAAGAACCAGAGAGGGCTATAAGACATCAGCGGAGAAGACCCGGAGAGGGGAGAAATACCAGCAGAGGCAGAAGACGTCAGTGGAGGAGGAAGAAGAGCCGGAGAGGGGAGAAGAGATCGGAAAAGACGACGGAGCTGCCTTAATAAATTACTTTAAAAACATGTGTTATGTGTTTTATTTTTAAAACTTTTTTTAGGTGAATGGGCAGGGGTACAATGTACCCCATACTCATTCACATAGGGTGGGGGGCTGGGATCTGGGGGCCCCTTTGTTAATGGGGGCTTCCAGATTCCGATAAGCCCCCGCCCGCAGACCCTGACAACCAACGGCCAGGGTTGTCGGGAAGAGGCCCTTGTCGTCATCAACATGGGAACAAGGTGCTTTTGGGCCCCTCCTGCCCCAAAGCACCCACCCCTCCATGTTGAGGGCATGTGGCCTGGTACGGTTCAGGAGGGCGCTCGCTTGTCCCCACCCCCTTTCCTGACCTGCCAGGCTGTGTGCTCGGATAAGGGTCTGGTATGGATTTGGGGGGACCCCCAGGCTGTTTTTTTTCGGCATGGGGGTTCCCCTTAAAATCCATACAAGACCGAAGGGCTTGGTATGCTCTTGGAGGGGGACCCCATGCAGTTATTTTTTTTAACATTTTAGTTCCCCCTAAAGATTCATACCAGGCACTGCGGGGCAAAGTCAGATCCAAAGTGGTACGACTGTCGTGTCGTACCAGTGTGAACCCGGCCTAAGGCCCCTTTTACACTTGTACAACTTGTCCCACGATTTGGGACTGCAAAGTAGCATGACAAGTCATTCCCCATGATTTCCAATGACAACCATTCATATTAGTACGACTTCAAGTCGTTCCGACTTCAAAGTAGTCCCTGCACTACTTTGGTCCGACTTTGATGCCAGTTACACAGGCATTCCCTGAAATCGAGGCAAAATCGCAGAAACCTGCACAGATCTCTCTGAAATTGCGGCCGAAATCGCGACTGACATGCAGGAGTGAAATCTTGCGAGTTCAGCACAGCTTCATTCCCGCAGCTCAGTGTGAACCTGGGCTAAGGGTTACTTTGCATTTATATAAAAAAAAACACTATGCAGTTACAGTACTCTATAACAGCACCCGATGCTGATCAGATCTCTCCTCTGGTATCATACCGCTGGGCCATATTGTCAATAACAAGCCTGCTGGAAAGAGCCACTGAGCTCATCTGAGTTGACAGGGGAGACAGCGGGCTGATCATTTGCGACCCTTGGGAAAAGGGCACCACTCCCTTCTTTAGCCCTAGGGGGCGCTCTTCCTAACAGTTGCTCCTTCGTAATAGTAGGAAGAGAAAGAGCCATGCGAAGCAATTTTTCTGTCAGGCTTCTCTTATCAGGAATATGGCCCACAGGTATATCGCCAGAGGATGCTTGTAAGACCTGGTCAAACTGTCAGCATCAGTAAAGTCTAATGGTGACCATACATTATGCATTTGTCTTTCCTTCAACCACAGGTTTAACAGTGTGTTGATGGGGGGAATCCCACCTGCTGCGTTATTGTATTTGAGAGGTTTCCCAGTTGTCAGAATACAATAAACTGATAAATAATAACAGAAAAAACAATTAGTAAATATTGTATATTGATAGGGATAGCGCTAGTCCGCACAATAAATTCTGAAAACCCTTCAATCTAAAATTGTGAATACTTCAAACTCTGCATATATATGTATATATGTAATACCGCTTGTGTTAAATCAATTCAATATGAGACTATTTGTAAAGTGCAAACAAACTTAAGTGCAATATTCTCAAAAGTGCTGAAATTTTTTCAAAAAGATCAAAATCACAATAATGGTTGATATTAAAAAAAACTGTGAAAAAAATGTGAAAAAATATATAAAATGTCTTTTGTTGTATAAATGCTACAAATGCTTCACCAATACGTGAATTCTTCACTGCTCTCCCTCAATTGGACTCACCAGATTGATAAGTAGACAGGATGATACATCAGCTGGAGGAACACACTCTCCTTAAATGATCACCAATTGCAGCATATTATGGAAAAAAAAAAAAAAGAGGGAAGGAGGCTCCCATAGCGTAAAAAAAAAAACATCTAACAGGCTTGTTTAAAAACAATTTCCAATCCACATACATTTGAAGAGTCTTCAAGGAGCGTCACATGACGAAACGGATGTAGGGTGGGGCCAGGATGCTGAGGACACCGCGATTGCCAGTTCACACTCGCGGTCTATGACAGGTCTGGAGGTGAACGTTGGAATGACGGAGCTGTTATTCAGGCTGTGGTTGACTGTGCACAGACTGTTCAATGTTGTCCCAGAGTGGAGCTGATGCTGGACATGTTGACATAATTTAAAGCGGTTCTGCACCCATTTCATTTAGTAAATCTCTTTGCCTTCCAAATCAGGCAAAGAGTACTAAATGAAATGTGTTTTTTTTTTTTTTTTTTTTTTACTTACCTTGTAATTGATGACTTCCGGTCCTCTGTCTCTTCGGGGGTGGGCGGGGTCTCTGCGTCGATCGTCGTCAGGCCGCACTGTCTCCTGGGATCTGGTGTCATTGTTCCCAGGAGTCAGTGCGGACATCTTCCGAAATCTCGCGAGATTTCGGCCACATCTTCCGAAATCTCGCGAGATTTCGGTCACATCTTCCGAAATCTCGTGAGATGTCGGCAGATGTGCCGTTACTGCGCACGCGCGAGTAACGGCGGTGCATGCTGGGCCATCTAAAGTGCCTGTGGGGTTTCGCATGCCCACAGGCAAGATGGACCCCAGCAGACAAGAAGAAGATGAAGATTTTTATCGGAGGAAAACCGGCGGCGATCGAGATGGAAGATGGAACAGGTAAGTCCCCCAATTGAGCTATATGGCCTTTGCATATAGCCCAAAAAAAAAAAACGAGTGAAGAACCGCTTTAAGGCCGCAGCACATAAAGCATACCTGGGAATGAGGGACACCTACTTGCAAACGTATGTAGGCATAGGACAAGCCCCCCCCCCCCCGGCACAGCACCTTAAAGGAGAATTAACCAAAAGAAAGGTTATTTAAATCCATAAAGACTTTTTTTACCACTACTATTCCTTTATATTGGCTTTTAAAATGAAAAAAAAAAAGGCAATTTAGAATTTGGATGAAAGGTTTAGCACTGGGAAACACTTTTTGAAAGATAAAAAGTGCATTTTATATACAGCTATATAGATCAGACCAAAATGAGGGACAAATGAGGAGGAATGAGGGACAGAGGGACATTGCTCCAAATCAGGGACAGTCCCTCGTAATCAGGGACCGCTGGGAGCTATGCCTGTGTGACACCTCTTCTGCTGGTCATATGACTGCAGAGACGGGAACGTCCATGTGTTATAATTCTATTTTAGGATTTTTTTTCAGGCAAGAGGAAGTGAAAGTAGTGAATTTCCCTATGGGCACAGACATGTCACAACCGACAGAAGGTCAGCATTGAGGTGGTGCGTGAGCCGCACTCAGATCTGTAGAAATCGGGTTTGCAGGGTTATTTAAGGAGTTCCTTTACATGAAGCACATTTGTCATCACTTCCACATTTGTGACACTTTCTATACAGATCTAAATATAATGTCATCCTTGATGTTCTCTCTATATAAAAGATCTAATATACAGAACAGAAATATTTACTCCCTATTGGGCTTATTTATTAAAATGTGAAATGAGTAAAGTGCAGTAACTAATGGCAACAGTAACTAATGGCAGCCAATCAGAGTCCGGCCAGAGAAAGGTGGAATCAGCCTCAAAATCCAGATTACTTAAAGTGTATCTATAGACAGAATGCTTCTTTTTACATCAACTTTCCCCCTAAGTGTGCCCCCTTACACCAAATGTCCCCATCAGACTGCCCCTTCATCAAATGTCCCCATCACAGTGCCCCCTTACACCAAATGTCCCCATCAGACTGCCCCTTCATCAAATGTCCCCATCACAGTGCCCCCTTACACCAACTGTCCCCATCAGACTGCCCCCTTATATTAACTGTCCCTATCAGAGTGACCCCTTACACCAAATGTCCCCATCAGAGTGCCCCCTTACACCAAATGTCCCCATCAGAGTGCCCCCTTCATCAAATGTCCCCATCAGAGTGCCCCCTTACACCAACTGTCCCCATCAGACTGCCCCTTCATCAAATGTCCCCATCACAGTGCCCCCTTAAACCAACTGTCCCCATCAGACTGCCCCCTTATATTAACTGTCCCTATCAGAGTGCCCCCTTACACCAACTGTCCCCATCAGAGTGCCCCCTTACACCAACTGCTCCCATCAGACTGCCCCCCTTACATCAAATGTCCCCATCAGAGTGCCCCCTTACATCAAATGTCCCCATCAGAGTGCCCACTAACACTTCAAATGTCCCCATCAGAGTGTCCCCTTCATCAAATGTCCCCATCAGAGTGCCCCCTTACATCAAATATCCCCATCAGAGTGCCCCTTCATCAAATGTCCCCATCAGGTTGCCCCCTTACACCAACGGTCCCCATCAGAGTGTCCCCTTACAACAAATGTTCCCATCAGAGTGCCCCCTTACACCAACTGTCCCCATCAGAGTGCCCCCTTCATCAAATGTCCCCATCAGACTGCCCCCTTCATCAAATGTCCCCATCAGAGTGCCCCTTACACCAACTGCTCCCCATCAGACTGCCCTCTTCATCAAATGTCCCCATCAGAGTGGCTCCTTATATCAACTGTCCCTATCACAGGGTGTGGTGGGGTGAGAAACCAGTGCTGGGAATCAGGGACTTGATCATAGCTGGCTGACCCTGGTTTCAGAAACCTGGTTGGGAGGGGGGCATTCTCTCCAACACCACCCAAGACCCGGGATGGGGCAGATATCTGTTGCCCACTTATTATGAAGAGGGCTTCCAAATTCTACTGTAAGTCAATTGGATTCCGCTGCTGTCAATCAAATTCTGTGACTAGGGGGCAGGGGGCGGGGCCAAGCCTGCCCTGCCTTCCCAGAGAGAAGAAGCCAGGAGCACCAGAAGAAGAGGATCAGGGCTACAAAACCATTGCGCAGAGCATTTTTCATTATTTTAAAGGTAAAAGGCGATCTTTTAATGTTACTTTAACTTGAACGCCACTTTTTAAAAAAAAATAAATGTGTACCGTCACTTTACATTTTAAACATTATCTGACTGGAAATGAGGGGATCCCTGGGTGACATCATCAGCGATCATTAAATGACCTTAAAGGAAGGCCCCTTTCACACGGGCTGTCCGATCTGGACTACATATCCCATGGTACCTTGCTGCCTGCAAGCAGTGATTCCTGTCCTGGCTCCGCCTCTTGAAGCTCCTCCTCTCATCACCACTGTAGTTCAGGATCTGTAAAATGTGTGACACGGCAATGCCTACCCACAGGACATGTGAATAAGGGGGTCACATACAGGGGCGGACTGACAACTCATGGGGCCCCCGGGCAATAGGTGATTATGGGGCCCCCAGGCAATCAGAGATTATGGGGCCACACAGTATACACACACACACAGTATACAATCACACAGTATACACATACATGTTTCTATTGGCTGAGAAGGTACTGGAGAGGTTGGGGCAGCTATAATCTCTGGATTTTTAGACCAAAAGGATGTCGGTAAGGGACATTTCAGAGACAGATATAAAACAAACACAGATTTTTACATACTGTCCCTGGTTTTACTGAGGCTGGCAACCCTGATGGGGCCCCCTAGTGGCTCGGGGCCCTCGGGCAGTGCCCGAGTGGCCGAATGGTCAGTCCGCCACTGGTCACATAATTCCGGGACGTAAATGTGTGGACATAGCTCCCAACTGTCCCTGATTTGGAGGGACTGTCCCTGATTTGGAGCAATGTCCCTCTGTCCCTCATTCCTCCTCATTTGTCCCTCATTTTGGTCTGATCTATATAGATGTATATAAAATGCACTTTTTATCTATCAAAAAGTGTTTCCCAGTGCTAAACCTTTCATCTGATTTCTAAATTGCGGCATTTGTAAATTCCAAAAGCCAATATAAAGGAATAGTAGTGGTAAAAAAAGCACTTGTGGGTTTAACCAATCTTGTTTTTTGTGCAATTCTCCTTTAAGGGGGCGTGGCAAGGGGGTGTGTCCTGTGCCTGCATACTTTTGCTGATAGGTGTCCCTCATTCCCATCTCAAAAAGTTAGGAGGTATGTGTGTGGGGTCTTCACAAAGTACTGTAAGTTCAGAAGAATAGAAGAGGCTACAAATAATAAGAATACAATGTGGAGATGAATATAGGACTGACATTTTCACCAATTCCCAGAGTCAGAGGATGTTTTAAATTAAAGTGACAGTACACATTTATGTAAAAAAAAAAAAAAAGTACATGGGGAACACCTGCTGCCCTGATCATGTCTGCATGCTTTATACCAGGAATGTGCAGTCAGGGGAGGCAGAGCCAACTAATATTCGATATTGTCTTCCTGCTTCTCCTCCCAGCCAATCAGGAAGCGGGTCTTAAGACCCAATTGGCAGGGAGGAGACATGACTGAATTGGCTGGTAAGAGAAGCAGTAGGGAAGCTGCCGAAGCCGCCCGGGAAGCTGCCAAAGAGAAGAAGCAGTGGGTAAGCCGCCGTGACCTGGATGGGGTAAGTAGTGCAGGACGATCGATCGGCTGGGAGGTTTGTTTGCCGCCCCCCCCCCAAAAAAATAAAAAATTGAGCACCAGCCACCACTGAAGAAAACAATAATATAATAAGAATAAAAGACCACACACCATCCACTACTGCCCGACCGACACCAACCAGTGCCTTACTGACACATCCATGTCTTAATACATTTTAAAATGCTTTTTACATTTATTTATAAAAGTGTGTGTGAGATACACTATATTACCAAAAGTATTGGGACACCTGCCTTTACAGTGGTGTGAAAAAGTGTTTGCCCCCTTCCTCATTTCCTGTTCCTTTGCATGTTTGTCACACTTAAGTGTTTCGGAACATCAAACCAATTTAAACAATAGTCAAGGACAACACAAGTAAACACAAAATGCAATTTGTAAATGAAGGTGTTTATTATTAAAGGTGAAAAAAAATCCAAACCATCATGGCCCTGTGTGAAAAAGTGATTGCCCCCCCTTGTTAAAACATACTATAACTGTGGTTGTCCACACCTGAGTTCAATTTCTCTAGCCACACCCAGGCCTGATTATTGCCACACCTGTTCACAATCAAGGCATCACTTAAATAGGAGCTGCTTGACACAGTAAGGTCCACCAGAAGATCCTTAAAAGCTACACATCATGCCGAGACCCAAAGAAATTCAGGAACAATTGAGAAAGAAAGTAATTGAGATCTATCAGTCTGGAAAGGGTTATAAAGCCATTTCCAAAGCTTTGGGAATCCAGCGAACCACAGTGAGAGCCATTATCCACAAATGGCGAAGACATGGAACAGTGGTGAACCTTCCCAGGAGTGGCCGGCCGCCCAAAATTACCCCAAGAGCGCAGCGACGACTCATCCAAGAGGTCACAAAAGACCCCACAACAACGTCCAAGGAACTGCAGGCCTCACTTGCCTCAGTTAAGGTCAGCGTTCATGCCTCCACCATCAGGAAAAGACTGGGCAAAAATGGCCTGCATGGCAGAGTTCCAAGGAGAAAACCACTGCTGAGCAAAAAGAACATCAAAGCTCGTCTCAATTTCTCCACAACACATCTTGATGATCCCCAAGACTTTTGGGACAACATTCTGTGGACCGATGAGACAAAAGTGGAACTCTTTGGAAGGTGTGTGTCCAAGTATATCTGGCGTAGAAGGAACACTGCATTTCAGAAAAAGAACATTATACCAACAGTAAAATATGGTGGTGGTAGTGTGATGGTCTGGGGCTGTTTTGCTGCTTCAGGACCTGGAAGACTTGCCGTGATAAAAGGAACTATGAATTCTGCTGTCTACCAAGAGATCCTGAAGGAGAATGTCCGACCATCTGTTCATGTACTCAAGCTGAAACGAACTTGGGTTCTGCAGCAGGACAATGATCCTAAACACACCAGCAAGTCCACCACCGAATGGCTGAAGAAAAACAAAATGAAGACTTTGGAGTGGCCTAGCCAAAGTCCTGACCTGAATCCTATTGAGATGTTGTGGTATGACCTTAAAAAGGCCGTTCATGCTCGAAAACCCTCTAATGTAACTGAATTAGGACAATTCTGCAAAGATGAGTGGGCCAAAATTCCTCCAGGACGCTGTAAAAGCCTCATTGCACGTTATCGCAAACGCTTGGTTGCAGTTGTTGCTGCTAAGGGTGGCCCAACCAGTTATTAGGTTTAGGGGGCAATCACTTTTTCACACAGGGCCATGATGGTTTGGATTTTTTTTCACCTTTAATAATAAACACCTTCATTTACAAATTGCATTTTGTGTTTACTTGTGTTGTCCTTGACTATTGTTTAAATTGGTTTGATGTTCCGAAACACTTAAGTGTGACAAACATGCAAAGGAACAGGAAATGAGGAAGGGGGCAAACACTTTTTCACACCACTGTACACGCACATGAACTTTAATGGCATCCCAGTCTTAGCCTGTAGGGTTCAATATTGAGTTGGCCCACCATTTGCAGTTATAACAGCTTCAACTCTTCTGGGAAGGCCGTCCACAAGGTTTAGAAGTGTGTCTATGGGAATAGTTCACCATTCTTCCAGAAGCTCATTTGTGAGGTCAGGCACTGATGTTGGATGATAAGGCCTGGCTCGCAGTCTCCGCTCTAATGCCTTGTACACACAAGCGGAATTTCCGACAGAAAAAGTCAGACAGGAGCTTTTCATCGTACATTCCAGTGTACAGTATATATAGGTGTACAGTATATATTGTGTACAGTATATATAGGTGTGCAGTATATATAGGTGTACAGTATATATTGGTGTGCAGTATATATAGGTGTGTAGTATATATAGTTGTACAGTATATATCAGTGTACAGTATATATCAGTGTGCAGTATATATAGGTGTACAGTATATATTGGTGTACAGTATATATTAGTGTACAGTATATATTAGTGTGCAGTATATATATAGGTGTACAGTATATATAGGTGTACAGTATATATCAGTGTGCAGTATATATAGGTGTGTAGTATATATAGTTGTACAGTATATATCAGTGTACAGTATATATCAGTGTGCAGTATATATAGGTGTACAGTATATATTGGTGTACAGTATATATTAGTGTACAGTATATATTAGTGTGCAGTATATATATAGGTGTACAGTATATATAGGTGTACAGTATATATCAGTGTGCAGTGTATATAGGTGTACAGTATATACAGGTGTACAGTATATATAGGTGTGCAGTGTATATAGGTGTACAGTATATATCAGTGTACAGTATATATCAGTGTACAGTATATATAGGTGTGCAGTATATATATAGGTGTACAGTATATATCGGTGTACAGTATATATCGGTGTACAGTATATATCAGTGTACAGTATATATCGGTGTGCAGTATATATATAGGTGTACAGTATATACCAATGTACAGTATATATCAGTGTACAGTATATATATAGGTGTACAGTATATACCAATGTACAGTATATATCGGTGTACAGTATATATAGGTGTACAGTATATATCAGTGTACAGTATATATAGGTGTACAGTATATATCAGTGTACAGTATATATAGGTGTACAGTATATATCAGTGTGCAGTATATATCGGTGTACAGTATATATAGGTGTGCAGTGTATATAGGTGTACAGTATATATAGGTGTACAGTATATATAGGTGTGCAGTGTATATAGGTGTACAGTATATATAGGTGTACAGTATATACAGGTGTACAGTATATATAGGTGTGCAGTGTATATAGGTGTACAGTATATATCAGTGTACAGTATATATCAGTGTACAGTATATATAGGTGTGCAGTATATATATAGGTGTACAGTATATACCAATGTACAGTATATATCGGTGTACAGTATATATCAGTGTACAGTATATATAGGTGTGCAGTATATATATAGGTGTACAGTATATATCGGTGTACAGTATATATAGGTGTACAGTATATATCAGTGTACAGTATATATAGGTGTACAGTATATATCAGTGTACAGTATATATAGGTGTACAGTATATATCAGTGTACAGTATATATCGGTGTACAGTATATATAGGTGTACAGTATATATAGGTGTACAGTATATATCGGTGTGAAGTATATATCAGTGTACAGTATATATAGGTGTACAGTATATATCAGTGTACAGTGTATATAGGTGTACAGTATATATCAGTGTACAGTATATATAGGTGTACAGTATATATCAGTGTGCAGTGTATATATAGGTGTACAGTATATATCAGTGTACAGTGTATATATCAGTGTACAGTATATATAGGTGTACAGTATATACAGGTGTACAGTATATATAGGTGTACAGTATATATATAGGTGTACAGTATATATTAGTGTACAGTATATATCGGTGTACAGTATATATAGGTGTACAGTATATATCAGTGTACAGTATATATCAGTGTACAGTATATATAGGTGTGCAGTATATATATAGGTGTACAGTATATACCAATGTACAGTATATATCGGTGTACAGTATATATAGGTGTACAGTATATATCAGTGTACAGTATATATAGGTGTACAGTATATATCAGTGTGCAGTATATATCGGTGTACAGTATATATAGGTGTGCAGTGTATATAGGTGTACAGTATATATAGGTGTACAGTATATATAGGTGTGCAGTGTATATAGGTGTACAGTATATATAGGTGTACAGTATATACAGGTGTACAGTATATATAGGTGTGCAGTGTATATAGGTGTACAGTATATATCAGTGTACAGTATATATCAGTGTACAGTATATATAGGTGTGCAGTATATATATAGGTGTACAGTATATACCAATGTACAGTATATATCGGTGTACAGTATATATCAGTGTACAGTATATATAGGTGTGCAGTATATATATAGGTGTACAGTATATATCGGTGTACAGTATATATAGGTGTACAGTATATATCAGTGTACAGTATATATATAGGTGTACAGTATATATCAGTGTACAGTATATATAGGTGTACAGTATATATCAGTGTACAGTATATATCGGTGTACAGTATATATCGGTGTACAGTATATATAGGTGTACAGTATATATAGGTGTACAGTATATATCGGTGTGAAGTATATATCAGTGTACAGTGTATATAGGTGTACAGTATATATCAGTGTACAGTGTATATAGGTGTACAGTATATATCAGTGTACAGTGTATATCAGTGTACAGTATATATAGGTGTACAGTATATATCAGTGTGCAGTGTATATATAGGTGTACAGTATATATCAGTGTACAGTGTATATATCAGTGTACAGTATATACAGGTGTACAGTATATATAGGTGTACAGTATATATCAGTGTACAGTGTATATAGGTGTGCAGTATATATAGGTGTACAGTATATATAGGTGTACAATATATATTGGTGTCTATCGGCTTTGCAGTGACAGAGGCCGGGGACAGGGATGACCTCCGATCCCTCCGCACAGCGGCCGCAGCTGCTTCTGCAGTGACTCGGAGTGGGCGTGTCCTCCGTGCCTGAAGCTAGAGCCGCAGCCGAAGGGGCGTGTTTCGGGCGGGTTTAAGGCGTGTCCGGGCGGATTTGGGGCGTGTCCGGGGCGGGACGTGGTGAGGCAGAAGATCCCGGTGCGGGAGCTTCTCAGTTTGGATCTGGCAGCGGAGGAGAACGGATCGGAAAGATGGCGGCCTGCCCTGCCCTGTGTACTCTCTTCATCGCCCTCATCGTACCCAGCCTGGCCCGGTACATCGAGGTGAGCCCGGTATATGGGACTTGTATAATGTCTGTCCCCGGGGAGGGACACCGGAGGAGCTGTCATGGTGGTGGGAATATACCCACCTGTATGGAGGGAGAGGCCGGCCTCTGTGTGCGGTGTATGGAGTATACCCCCCCCTCCCCTGTATATTCCTATAGAGGTGTATTTGGGGGGGGGGGGGGGAAATACACAGAGCATATATATATATATATATATATATATATATATATATATAATATATGAGATCACATGGGTTATATTGCTGTACTTGGTATATAATGTATACAGGCGATGTGTGTTCTGTATATACCCTCCTGGGAAGGGGGTGGTAAACCTGTATATACCTTCCTGGGGGGGGGGGGGGGACACGGTGTCCTGTATATACACGGTGACCTGTATATACCTTCCTGGGGGGGGGGGGGGACACGGTGTCCTGTATATACCTTCCTGGGGGGGGGGGGGGGGGGGGGACACGGTGTCCTGTATATACCTTCCTGGGGGGGGGGGGGACACGGTGTCCTGTATATACCTTCCTGGGGGGGGGGGGGGACACGGTGTCCTGTATATACCTTCCTGGGGGGGGGGGGGGGAACACGGTGTCCTGTATATACCTTCCGGGGGGGGGGGGGGAACACGGTGTCCTGTATATACCTTCCTGGGGGGGGGGGGAACACGGTGTCCTGTATATACCTTCCTGGGGGGGGGGGAACACGGTGTCCTGTATATACCTTCCTGGGGGGGGGGGGACACGGTGTCCTGTATATACCTACCTGGGGGGGGGGGGGGGGGGAACACGGTGTCCTGTATATACCTTCCTGGGGGGGGGGGGGAACACGGTGTCCTGTATATACCTTCCTGGGGGGGGGGGGGGGAACACGGTGTCCTGTATATACCTACCTGGGGGGGGGGGGGGGGACACGGTGTCCTGTATATACCTACCTGGGGGGGGGGGAACACGGTGTCCTGTATATACCTACCTGGGGGGGGGGGGACACGGTGTCCTGTATATACATACCTGGGGGGGGGGGGAACACGGTGTCCTGTATATACCTACCTGGGGGGGGGGGGGGACACGGTGTCCTGTATATACCTTCCTGGGGGGGGGGGGGGACACGGTGTCCTGTATATACCTTCCTGGGGGGGGGGGGGGGAACACGGTGTCCTGTATATACCTTCCTGGGGGGGGGGGGGGAACACGGTGTCCTGTATATACCTTCCTGGGGGGGGGGGGGGGGAACACGGTGTCCTGTATATACCTTCCTGGGGGGGGGGGGGGGACACGGTGTCCTGTATATACCTTCCTGGGGGGGGGGGGGGAACACGGTGTCCTGTATATACCTTCCTGGGGGGGGGGGGGGGGGGGGGAACACGGTGTCCTGTATATACCTTCCTGGGGGGGGGGGGGGGGGGGGGACACGGTGTCCTGTATATACCTTCCTGGGGGGGGGGGGGGGGGGGGGGGGGGGGGGGGACACGGTGTCCTGTATATACCTTCCTGGGGGGGGGGGGGGGGGGACACGGTGTCCTGTATATACCTTCCTGGGGGGGGGGGGACACGGTGTCCTGTATATACCTTCCTGGGGGGGGGGGGGGGGAACACGGTGTCCTGTATATACCTTCCTGGGGGGGGGGGGGGGGACACGGTGTCCTGTATATACCTTCCTGGGGGGGGGGGGGGGGGACACGGTGTCCTGTATATACCTTCCTGGGGGGGGGGGGGGACACGGTGTCCTGTATATACCTTCCTGGGGGAACACGGTGTCCTGTATATACCTTCCTGGGGGAACACGGTGTCCTGTATATACCTTCCTGGGGGGGGGGGGGGCGGGGGGGACACGGTGTCCTGTATATACCTTCCTGGGGGGGGGGGGGGGGGGAACACGGTGTCCTGTATATACCTTCCTGGGGGGGGGAACACGGTGTCCTGTATATACCTTCCTGGGGGGGGGAACACGGTGTCCTGTATATACCTTCCTGGGGGGGGGGAACACGGTGTCCTGTATATACCTTCCTGGGGGGGGGGGGGGGAACACGGTGTCCTGTATATACCTTCCTGGGGGGGGGGGGAACACGGTGTCCTGTATATACCTTCCTGGGGGGGGAACACGGTGTCCTGTATATACCTTCCTGGGGGGGGAACACGGTGTCCTGTATATACCTTCCTGGGGGGACACGGTGTCCTGTATATACCTTCCTGGGGGGGGGGGGGGACACAATGTATCTCTATATATTTGCAGAGGAGATCACTCGGTTGATATAAAGATTTGTACATAGGTGACCCATCCACCCTGCGTCTGTCCATCTCTGGAGAGGAACTACAACTTCCAGCATGCCCCCCCCCCCCGTAGATGGATGTGGAATGTGATGTCTGTGCCCCCCCGGTCGGATCTCTGTGTTCCATGGACACTGTTGTTGGGGGGGGGTCACAGATCAGGAAAGTCCCGGCATATATAGGGGGGGTCTCAGACCCGGATATTGGATGGTGTGTGACCAGTCAGAGATCTGATGACGGGGTACTTGGAATATTGCAGAGAGATCTGTCAGATAATGTGTGATGTTTATCTTCTTGTACAGTGTATATGATCTAATACTCACCTCTAACATAATGGTGGTATTATGGGATGGCGCTGTCATTGTGTGTGTATATATAGTGTTCTATGAGGGGGGGGGGGGGTCATATTTATATGGAGGGTCCATATAATACTGGGCAATGTGAGGTGGGTGTGCTCCCATTATTATTATATGTGATCTCTATCTCTATAGGTGTTTATATATATATATAGATATATATATAGATATATATATATATATAGATATATTTAGAGATATAGATATATATATATTATTATATATATATATATTATATATATATATATATATATATATATATATATATATAAATTTTGCGTTCTGTGGATGGTATGAAGTTCTATCCTGTGTGATTGGCGCTCCGTCCTCTCTGGCTGATGCCATCATTCTGCTTTGTGTGTAATAAGTGGATAATGGCGTTGGCTGTGATGATCTGTGTAGAGCGTAGGTAGCAGAGAAGGCACACGTCTTCCATATATCACCATACACCTAGTAATGTCTTCAGGAGCCCAAAGACGGCT